>JAVQJL010042114.1:0-14286 GCA_036024295.1 Nannoperca obscura
CACACACACACACACACACACACACACACACACACACACACACACACACACACACACACACACACACACACACCCCTCTCTATCTCTCCCCTTCCGCCTCACAGGGATCATCATCCACCAGGCTCAGCTGCTATGTGATGATAGGCTGGCGTTAACTGTGGAGACTCAGACACAGTATGCTTTAAGACAAACTGATACAAACTCACGCTGAGCGTACCTTTTAGAGTAGCACCAAGTTATCGATTCACAGTTGTGTTAAGTCTCAGCTCCGGCTGCCAGTCATCTCTCTAGGGTCTCTTCAAACCTGAAAGACAAGAGAAAACAAAAGCATTCACGTCATGCTGTCATAGAAACAACATGAAACCGCGCTGAACACGATACTCAAGAGTTATGATCGAAACTGTCAAAAGCCTGAAGCCTCACAGCAGATGACATAATTCAGGACTTTCAGTATGAACCAGCAGCCTCTTTGTCCTGCTGCTTCTCTACTCTGACTTTCTAGTCAGCAGACCGTCACTAGTCTCACCCCTCCTGGTTTCCTGACTTCTGAGCAGCGTGATAAACTTGAAGGTGGCTAAGAGGCGATGGGTTAAATCAGCAGGGAGGCCGACACAATGGCAGCGAGGGGGGCTCTTGTTCGCTCACTCTCTCTCTCTCTCTTCTCACACAGACACAATGGTGGGACTGACTGTGCAGCTTAACAGCCGAGCAGACACACAAACAAGGCTGATCTCACTCTGACAGGAAGAGCCAGGCCGGCTAAGTCAACTATCACACGTGAACGCGCAGCGCCGGGGAAACGTAAAAAAACGTTATTTTTTAAAAAGACATAGCGTTGTGACAAAGGAAAGAGGGAGTGAAAGAGAGACCAGGTGAGCATTTTAAATGAGAAAAATGAAGGAAGAGAAATATAAAGAGAAATCCAGCAGGAGACCCAGTTGTGACTGGTGAGTGCAAACGGGGACACAGCGGTGAGGTTGTAATTACTACTTTTAAAGAGGGTGTGTGTTTATGTCTGTTGTGACCAAACGTCTATTCCAGTTGCTACCCTGGCTATCACATTGCTCACAGCCACTCTACCAGCACAGTGTGAGAAACGCAGTACCCTGAAACCAGATAGTGTACACAAACGACAGACAGTGTTACATACCGGCTCGGGTTCTATCAGATGATACCAAAGTGATGCCATTTGGTTATACCAGCTATGAGTTACTCTTCACTACTGTGTGTGTATGAAGGAAACAGCGAGAGTGTGTGTGCTAGCATTACGCATTTCATTTTTCGGGGGAACCCCCGATGACTCAGCTCCGTGGAAGAGGGCTTACCCAAAACCACTCCCCCTAAACTCCGCCCGCCTGGGACACCACTTACAGTCAGGTGACCGGGGGCGTGTTTCTGTGCCGCCACAGATGTGACAACAGCGGGAATTTCTCGGACTTCATGATGTAATTTCTGTTTCTTATGAAGTGCGCTGTATAGGTTTGATTGGTGTGTATGTGTGTTTAGGTAGACAAACAGGATGCGATGACGTGCTGCAGGGAAAGGGGGGGTTTCATGGCCAAGAGAAGAATCAAACTAACAAACCGCAAGTTCAAGAGAAATGATGGGGAAAATTCTATGAACATGCTGATCAATCTGTTCTTCATGCAAACGTCAGGTCGTTTGTTGAGCCAACACAAAAAGGTTGACTGCTAAAATAAATATTCAGCTTCAGTGGCGCTTTTTCTTTCACTTCTACCTCAATTTAACCACAACAAGCAGTTGCGTTCCTCTATACAGCCGAGTACAGTAAGTGAATGTAGGTTAAGTGAAAGTCATTTAAAGTATGCACAGCTGATAGATTTATCAGTTACCAAAAACAGATCAAAAATTCCCCACGGTACATCTTGTTCAAGTGAAATCCCCCCATCGACACCAGACACCAACATGCTTTTCCCGTCAACACCGTCGTCGTTGTCGTAGTAACACTAGTTAGTTATTGCCTCAGTGACATCAGCTATCAGCTCGGAGGCGGGGCCAAACAGGGAAACTTTGGCAAAGAGACAAAGCTGTGCCAACAGCCAACCACACGCCAACCAAAAAGCTGGAAAGAAAGTAAAGGAGCTCTGTTGAATCCGTGGTGCCATCCGACAAAGAAACACGCAAGAAAATGTATAAATTCACCATAACAAACAAACCAAAGTCACGAGCTTGTGGTTGTGCACAGGGAAGCCTGCTTTGTCACTAACGTGAGCTGGGGGAAGACGTGGTCAAAGTGTAGATTTTTAGATGATGTCTGTCTCTGTTCAGTAGCCTTAATTTATTCACCCTCACGCTTCACTGCCAACCACTGGCCTGCTCTGGTCCCCACACGAAGGCCACGAGAGGAAAAGAGACTGGAGAGAGACAAACTTCTTTCATCCTGGTGGCAATATTTTTTACTTGCTTTAAGTCAACATAAATGATTTGGTGAGCTGGAGATTTGACGTTTTTGCAGCATGGTAGTGTTAATCAATATTGCCTGGGGAAAGAGCAAGTGATAGATGAGCAAGAAGACGGTTTACGTTGAGCGTGCTGGAGTGATCATCTGAACAACCAGAGGATAAAAGCTCAAAGCTTGAGGGGGTGATGGCAGGCAGCTGGAGAGTGTCCCTGTCCTCGTAAAGTCACTGCAGAGCCTGTCTGATAAGAAACGACCAGATAGGCTGCAGATAACAGATAATATGGGGAGAAAAGTTCTGGCAGTAATGAGTTTCTGGCTCAGGATGACGGAAAGGCCATGCATGGTCCTGTCCTGCCCCCCCCTCCTGTACTGTCCTCCCTCGCCCTGTCTACTCCATTTGGCCATTACATAATCAGTCCCAGATAGAGATCGTGCTCTGAAGGAAACACCATGCATTTCTGTCTCTCTCTCTCTCTCTCTCTCAAACACACACCCAGAGAGGAACTGCCAGCCCCTGCATCCGTCCGCCCCCACCTTGTTGCCAGGCTCTGTGTGTGTGTGTGGGTGTGTGTGTGTGTGTGTGTGTGCGCACGCACATGTCTGTGTTTGTTTGTGCGTGTGCAAACGTCAGCGCATGCCGTTCCAAGATGGTGATGCGGGCTAACTTCATCACATCCGCATCCTTGTGCACACACACACAGTCAGAAGACGCTGTTCCAGCCAGCACACTTCAGGTCAGCCGAGGACACAGCAAGCAAACACTGATCTGTGATGGATAAATGAATTCTCCTGATAGCATCCGTCTCAACCACACAACCCTTCATCCAACTCACACACATCGCTGACCTAACCCTTGACCCAGTTTCACCTAGGCCTCAGCAGCAGAACGCCAGCTAACCAAAACAGGCCAGATAAAAGCTCTTATTTGTCTGACTTTGTCTCCTCCTGGCTTATACGTGCACTCCCTCACATCTGCTCTACATTCAGGCCGTGACAGAGGCTGTAAAGCACAGTTGGAGGAACATCCACAATCTTTACATTCAACCTCTGCTGGGTTGATTGTGCTTCTTATTTCAACATTCAGATAATTGAAACAACAGTCGAGGCAAATGTTTCCTTTTGTCTGTTGGTGGTCAGCTTCTTAACGTGCTGGTCGGCTTGTCACCACCCTTTCTATTTATTGCTTCAGCTGCAAAGCATTTGAGAGACAAAAACATTGATTTCCGGACCCTCTGTGACAAACTGACGAGAAACAGTTAGCCTACATTTTTATCTGTTTGTGGAAAAAGAAACACACACACACACACACACAAACATAGATCAGATGCACGTGTGTGCGTGACGTTAAAAGAGAAGGGGAACAGAACTCTGAGGCGAGAGGAAGCTGTCGTCACAACCACAGGAAGTAGGCCTCCCTGAAGGGTGTGTGTGTGAGAGAGAGAGAGAGAGGCAGGCCTTGGGGAGGGGTCTGAAAGCTGAGGTTTCCTGTTGAAAGATATTAACTGTATGTGTGTTTTAGTCTGCCTGCAAACGCTGTTAGAAGCAGATGAAAGTGATGAAAGTGATGGTTTGTGACTAATATGAATCTCTGTCGGTGTGAAACAAGGAAAGGCAATTCAAAAACCTGCTCGTTTCAGTCATGCTCCTAAAATACACCCCAGACACACAGTCATCTTGTACGGCACGTGTCTCCAACTCATGACTCACACAAACATCGACAACAAAAACAAGACACATTTTCTTAACGGAGATCTTACTCTCCGTTTCTTGCTCACGAGCTGCAGATGGAAATGATCTTATAGCTAACTCTGGTTAGCTAAGAAGATGTGCGCTGTCCCTGTCAAAGAAATTCATTGGCTCTGACCCTGGGTGACCCTCTCTTTAGCTTCTGGTAAAAGTGAATGACAAACACATGAGTGTGTAAGTGTGTACAAGTGACTCCTTCTCCCAGTCACTTGTGCTCCCCGCTTCATTTTCATAGAAACTCTGTTACAGAGGAAACAGTCTGGATTTCTCAACAGAACCAACACTTTTGTTCCAATGCTGTCCCGACTCGAGGTGTGTGTGAGACAGAAAAAGAGAATGACTCATCACCTGGCTTGTGACGCTAAAGAAAACGGCTTGTAAATCCCGACATACCAGAAATCTGAGGACGTGAGTGTCTCTCATTGACAACGTACGACTTGATCATCAGCGCTCGTCATTTCAACACTTGAGCAACTTCGAAAGCCCCATAGCTATTCTTTCTGCTTCTTCTGGTGATTGTTTTCAATAACAAATCTACGAATAGCTGAGGAGAACGCAGAACAGCACACTGCTTCTTTTCACAGGAAAAAAAGCCTCAAAATCAGAACTGCAAAAACCCCCCTCCCTTGTACTGCTGCGTCTCTCCTGGTGCTTCTAGTCCACATCCAGAACTAAAGCACGCACAAACACACAGCTCAGAAATGCACTAAACAAGACAAGAGACTCTGCTCCCTTGGTAACAGTTGCCAAGGGAACCAGACGCGTCTTCACTAACAGTTATTAAACTACGCTGAAGAGGCAGAGGTAGACACAGAGAGGAATTGGGTTTATGTGAGGTCTTTACTGATCAACATGTTTACTGAGACACAGGGCAGGCTGACCTCACACACCATCCTCTTCCTCCCTGGACTCACAACATTATGTCTCATTAGCAGTCTGTGTGAGAGAATAACAACAAAATGACGTGTGTGTGTGTGTGTGAGTTCTGTGCACCAGTTAATGACAGCATGTGTACAGATGGCCAGTGCAGCGTTGCTCTTACAGTGGGTGTGACTACACGCTGGTCGGTTTGACTTTATCAGAACAACTGTGACGCACGCCGACCGCCTTTGTTATGACGGCGCTGTTAGTTCGTTTAGTCCAGAGAATCCAAGGCTTGTTTGCAGATTCCTCAAATACCACTGTTGTTGATCTTTTAGACAAGTCTCCCATGATGCACACAGGCCTACTCGCTGACTGAGTTATCATTTATTTTGCCAACTTGGTCGAGGTGGATAAAAGTAGTCACAGGAGGTTAGATGAGGTAACAAAGGAAGGGTGTTCAAATTCTTTTCTAGGTGTGAGTGTGTGCAACTTTGTGTATGACTCACTCACACACACACACTGAGTAGCTGTCGTCATCATCATCATCATCATCAGTGGCAAAGAGCCAGAGATAACAGGGAGGATCGGAACTTTCTCTTTTTCTTTAACTGGGCAGAACAGGAAAACAGGAGGTAAACACCCTGTTACTCTAACACAGCTCTATTCACTCTGGACAGACAGACAATTCTTCTTTTCTGTAATATCGTTGATTCTAACTTGCTCTGCTTGTGGCTGCTTCTGAATCGCAGCACGTGCCTATAAAAGCTCTCGGTAAGTCCACGCTTCAACTTCTGGACTGAATTATACTGTTTTTCTTTTCTGTTCGCAGGTCCAGAACAACCTGGAGCGAGACCACAGCCGCGCCTGTCACCAGTATTTACAGCGATGCACGTCTGAGCCTCACGGTCGGCTGGCAGTATCGCAGGGTCCTGCTGGTTATATTATCAGTCTTGCTCTTATCTTTCACATTTGTCTAAAACCTAACACAGCTAAAATGTCTGAATACAAGCGTTCCACACTGCGGACCCTGCAGGAGCCGAGAACTCCTTGTTATTTGGGGCCTGAGCCCCACTGCGAGAAACCAGGAGCCACAGCAGGCAGTCTCACGCTGCATGGGGGAATTCCACACTTGGTTGACTGAGTTTTGTCCCCCTCAGCCCCGGCCAAACTCTACCGCCTCCTACCCTGCTGTCTGGAGAAGCTCGGTGAGCTAAAGTGTTTGCATGCGCTGCAGGAGACTATTTTACTGCAGTACTGCGGGCAGCCAATCAGGACTACACCCAAGTTGTACTGCAATAAATCCATACTGTACTATAAATACTACTGTACTTAATGTCTGTCATATAAATGGAGAGGGATTAGAGAGTGCCCCTTTAAATGTTCAGTGTTTCTGCTGACATGAAGCGACGGGAAATTCCTCAACTGAGTTCCAACCCCGGTGCCAGCTGACACGTAGAAGAAGTGGTGTTTTAACGCCTGACCTGTCAGGTTGTGTGGGGAGTGTTTGAGAAAGCTGCAGCGGGGCAGATGTTGTCCTGTTATTCCCTCTCTCTCGTTCTGAGTTGCTCTCTAGAGGAGAAACGACACCCTTTACTGGAAGGGCAACAGCATGGTGTCACAGACAGACATGTCATCATGACATCCAATCACTTCCCCCACCCGCTTCCCTTTGAAACTCTCTCACACACACACACACACACACGGTTGTATTTGTTTTCTGTATCTGACAACAAGGGTAGTAGAGAAGCAGGAGAACCCCTCAGAATCTGATTGACTGTCACACAGCTAACACACACACACACCTCGTTTCATCACCATCGACTGTGGATGTAGATGAGTAAGCACTTTAAACCAGCCGACTGACCCATTTCCCATGCCAGCCACGCACATAAAGGAATATTTTAATTAGATCAAAGTAATCCTTAATTTGCTTTAACCACACACTGCAACCCCCCCCCCCCCCATCAAAGCTACATGAGGGGAAAGGAGGGAGGGTGGGATTGGGACACACACAAACACACACACACTCACACACTCCTCTTCTGCTTACTTCAGCTGCGTGACTCACTCTACTGTTGAGGTAGCAGCCTTATTTCCACCGTCATCTCTAACTCATGGCGCGTGTGTGTATCACTTCAATATTCCTCCATGTTCGTCACTCGTAGTAAAATAGGCGGCGATTGTTCATTCACACACACACACACGCGCGCGCGCACTCCCATTGAGATCACGGGACAAACGGGGGCGGGGAGAGCTGAGGCAGCGCGCCTCCAGCGCGTGGAGCGATTTGGAATTTTTACTTTTTACAACATCCGACATCAAACTCGAGACGAAATGCACCGCTGGTTCCCATGGCAATCGATCCGACTGATCGGAAGTGAATCTTCAAAGGCTTTCTTTTTGTTTGTTCTCTGTGACCCCATGCCAGCACACTGTTCTTCCTGATCTGGGCTCGTTTATTGCGGGCAATAAAGTGACAACTGAGTCCCCCGGCCAGCCACACGCCCGCTAACGTTTAACGTCTGTGTGCGGTGAGGCGATAACACACACATAACAACTATTGATTATATTCAAATAACACCCCCCCCCCCCCAAACAACTGGACTTTGTCCTCGTTTAACTTCCATGGTTTTGATATTTGTTACTCATCACCGTGCGCAATCTCGGCGAAGACGCGCGGGTCCAAAACAAAGACATGTGCGCCAGGTGGGTGTGTGGAGGTGTGGGGACTTGCTGTAAACCCAGCGGACTCCTGTGGGGGTTTATTCGCGTCGTGGAGAGCGTGGGTCAACACAAGAGAGAGAGACACACGCCAGAGAGGAGTTTGAAAGTCAGAGTCACTTCAGTTTGTCATTCTGCACTAGTGTGATAACAGATCACGTTCACCAAACAACACTGTGTGTTGGGACTTCAGTGCACTGACTACCCCTGAAACCCAGACCTAAAGGGACAGCATCAAAACACCGCCCCTCCCCCCCAAAAACGAGAGGTGATGCAAATCACTTCCTTTCAATCCGGCTCTTTGTGTGCGTAAGGATTGACTGGGGGGTGGTGGTGTGGGGTGGGGGTGGCAGTTATCCATTCACTTTATACGGCTGCCGACCTCAGTGATCCTGCCCACCCCCCACTTCTACTCCAGCAGAGCCACCCACTCCTACACACACACACACACACACACACACACACACACACACACACAATGGCGTGAGATCTCCTTACACAGGCAATTTTCTCTCCCTGTCCTCTAGCTCTCCTTCCCTTTTCTAGCCATGGGATGGCCATGAGTCTTCAGGGCAACAATGACCAAACTAGGATTAGGCCATTTTCACCCTGTCATGAATAGATGTATTAGGACGACTGCTCCAGTCCGTCATTAGAAACCATTTACATGGGATGAGTTCTGCACTGGAACAAAGCAGAAATACTCCCCAAGATTCACATCAAAGACACATTACAGAAATTACTCTGATCCACGTGCACCGAATGATTAAACATGTATGGTAAATATGACCAATCGTGGATATGTGGAAAACAATCCGCCGAACTGAGACACGCGTGGGATCAGTCACCCGTGGTTTACAAAAAACACATCAAAATTCCCCCACCTCATCGATTACACACGATCACGGGTTTCGCGTTAATAAGTTACAATAATTCACGCACTGCTCTCCTGAATCACAACAGAGCCCCTTTTAACTAACAAGAAAACATTACAGAACAACCTGGGGTCTGTATAATGAAGAAATAACTCAACACAGTGAGGAATATTATGTCCCAACTTACTTTTTTTCCCCACCACCACCAACTTGCGCTCTTACAACCCAAACACGACTTGTAAATGCTCCCGGCTCACACAGCACTCACCGTTCAAAGAAGTAGTTCAAACTGACGCTCCAGAAAATAAAACAATCTCAAAATAGAAAATGTGTATCCGGTTCCTTGAGGTCCACAGGAGCCTCTGTAGTCCTTGTATCCGCAAGTTTGGAGCTCCGAGTGTGCAGAGAAATTCCCGACCAGCCGGCTGAGCGGAGGGCAGTTTCAGCCCTGTAATCCCAGCTAGTCTCCGTCGCTTCCTCTCCGAACAACCATGAAACCTGAACCGCCTGACGGCCACCGACCCCCCCCCCCCTGATGTCCTCGACCGGCTGCTGCTTCTCTGTATTCGGGGTATTATTCCGTGTGATGGCCGCCTTTGCCGTGCAGCGACAGCCCCGCTCGCTCGGGTCTCCGTGTGTCTCCGCGTCGGGCTGCTTTTCTCCTGTGCTTCACACACACACACACACACACACACGAGCAGCCAGGCAGGGATCGTGTTGCGCCGAGCTCTGTTTTAAAGGGACAGAGCCGAGCGCACTCGCGCACACTCAGCCACGCGCTCAAGCCGGGGCGCGCGTACACGTGACGTCACCGCACGGCCCCGGAATTCCCTGACAGCGCAAACTGGCACCGAGTCCGAGTCCCGGTACCGGAGCTGCTCCTCCACCCGCCTCCTCCTGATACGTTGATTCACTCTTCACTCCGGAGCGGTTTCAGGCAGACTCGTGACCGGCTGCTGGACTCGTGAACAGCGCCACAGCGTATTTCCGTGTGCCCGTCTATTTTTGGACGAGGAAGAGTATTACCCCCTGACGCCATATTACCACAGAGAGACAGACACAGTATCACAGTGTTAGGATTAGATTTAGTGGACTATAAATAGGTCCAGGTAGCTTGTCCCTATTCAGGCTAAATCATACACGTATGCAGGGGTTAGGGGTAGGTTACACGGCAGATTACATCTTCGCGGGGGTTAATAAAGCACATCATGTAAAATATATGGGATTATAAACAGGCTACATACAAATACGTTTGCATGGATCAAACTTCTATTGCTTTTTGGGTAAACTTGCATATAAACTATGTCCCTATATTTAGACTTTTAATCAATATAATGTAAACCTTTGCTTAACCAAGCTTCACTGGAAGACATTGGCAAACATATGTGATGTATTATATTATTTTACATTGTCGCCTGATATATTTGATCTATATGTGCTATGGGTAACTAAACACATTTTGGTTTGCTAGGTTGTGAGATATCTCTTTTGCTGGTGTTTATCATTAACTAGTAGTTGTAAATGTTGGTAATCATTAATAAATGCTTATTAAGCTGTTATGGAATTTGGTCCAGATCCTCTGGAACCTTTTCTAATGAGTGGTCATACTGTACTACTACTACTACTTTTTGCAACCTGCATGGTCACCCAAAAGTTGCCCTCATAAATAACTAATTTACAAAGCATTAGTAAATTATTCATTAACCACAAATAAAGCCATTAGTTACATCTTATAAACCATTTATAAAGGTGCCTTATTAAAGAGAGGTACCTATAGATATATAGATACTGAAGGGTCTTTGAAGGCTGAACAATATCTAACTAATGTATTATTTATTATTGCAACACAGTACACATGGATAGGTCTATAAATAAAGCCTGAGTTATGAGGCTAATCTATTTCATGTTCCTGTCCAGTAGGTGACATTAACATGTAGCATCTCATGACTGTGCACACAGAAGTACAAGAATTATAGGATATGTCCTCAGAAGAAGCCAACTAACGTCCTGTGCGAGGTAAACAAGGCTTGGAAAAACACAAGTGGGTCTCTCTCTAAGGCCGGAAACATTTGTTCCAGCTTTTTCTTGCCAAAGTAACCATCCTGTACTCTGTAATAATGCCAAAGAGCCACATTGGTACAACCAACATTGTGTTTATCTCTCTCTCTCTCTCTCTCTCTCACACACACACACACACACACATATACGTGCACACGTGTAGAGGTTATATTTAGAAAGCACTGCCTCAGCAAGACAACACGACACAAAATTAGCAGCCTCAGAGAGGATGGGAGTGTGTCACGGATGATCCTGAGACGATGACAAAAGGATGCACATACATGCAGTTTATTTATGGTCATAACAACTCAACTAAAAACAACAACATAAAAAAGAACATTATGAGTCCTCTCTGTCTCGGTACGAATCAGTGATGCTATCAGTCTCTCACTGGCTGCTCTCTCTCTTATGACAACATGTTACTCACAGTATATTTTGAGATAACTGAAGGCATTTCTACTTCTATTAGTATTCAGTGAAGATTGTGTGTGTGCTAGATTCAAACCCCTGCTGAAGTAATTGCGTGCATGTGCAGTATATGTAGCACCAGGGTGGATCTAGAGTCTATTGTCAAGTGAGAATGAATGTTCAATAATGTGTTTTGTGTTGAGAAAGAGGAGGGACGCAGCACAGTGGGGGTCTTTATCAGGCAGGGAGGCAGTGGGCTTGTATATGGATGTTTTGTCTTCGTTTGTTAAAGCCTATGTGGAGAAATCAGCATTCTCTCGGGACAGATACAGTTCCCACAGCACTGTACAGTCGGCTTAACTGTAATTAAATGAAAGAACTGTGTGTGGGTAAAAGTTAGGGTCTAGCCCAAAAATCTAGATGCCACTTTAAGAGTGACCGTGGAACTAAAGCTTGTAGCAGCTGATAAAGTCCTAGCATGTCAGTATGTAGTAAATTTCTAAATGGATGGAAGTTGTCAAAATAAAACGATTACAATCTAGTAATTAAATTCCAGATGATGTAATTACACTTGGAAAACCTGCACCCTTAATGTTATAATCAGTATGTGTATTATAATACATCAAGTCAGCTGGAAATACTTTTTATAACATCATCTGGAAGCTATTACACCCTGAATTGCTGCAGTCCTTAATTACCTATCACAGAGCTGAAACCTAGTGCATTCTGTATGGAGGCTGTATATTATCTGCTTCTTGTGTTGTCCATTCAATTTCTGCACTGGTCTCTCCTGTGCAAAAATAGATTAACAGTACTAACTATGCAAGTGTTGTGCTGCTCACACTGCTTGGTGTAACTGGTGTGTATGAAGTTACGTTTTTTCTTGTACAGTGTGATTGGAGACCATTAGCCCTCAAAAGTGAACAGGAAAAGGATTGCTGATTGATGTGGGCATCCCCACATCCCCCCCCCACACACACACACACAGCTTCCTCCAGCTGCTTTAGTCATAGATGCACTGTACTCTATATATAATAAGTCTGACAATATTAAATGTATGTCTGAGCTCAATTCCCATCCTTCCTCTCCCACAACAAGGGAAACCAAGGCATTACAGTCTGTCCTGGGGGTCCCAAATGTGTGTGTGTGTGTGTGTGTGTGTGTATGTCAGGAAGGAACAATAAAGGCAAAAAAGATTTGTGAAGCACTGTGTGTTTAAGTTCTTAGAGTTCTTATGCATGCCTAGCAATCCTGTATTCATGTGTGTGGAAGGAGGCAGGCAGGCTGGGGTGTGTGTGTGTGTGTGTGTGTGTGTGTGGTAGGGACTTTGTGTGTGTAATTAAAGAGATTGGGGACAAGGACAACTGGGTTCTCACACTCCAAATACATATATATTTAGCAGCTCTCCCATGGGTACGAGCTTCAAAATTCCTGTCATACCAGCCACATGTAAGCAAGTTTAAAAAGTAAACAGCATGTAATACTGATGAGGTCCAGACAGAGTAACAGCAGAAGTATGCATGTGATAGAGTGACTGTGCTCTGCAGTCGCAGGAGACTGTGTCCCTGGTACAGATGGTACTTCTCAGCCTCTGATATGTAGGATTGTGTGTGGGACTGTGTGTGTGTGTGTGTACATGTGGCATAACGTGAGTCAGCCTTTTGGGTACACCGAGAGACCGACAGACACGATAATAATCACCTCCACGCACATACTCTCAGTCACACTGCGAGGAGACAGAGAACCACACAGGCAGTCAGACAGACAGACTGGCTTAGCACACCCACATATAGTAGCTATGTACCTACCTAAATGCGGAACTGCAGCCCTGATAATTAAGGCCTTATTCAAGGAGAGAGGGGCCAATAGGGAGACTGGCTTTCCCTCTAGTTTCTCAAACAACTGGCTAATCCCCACTGTAGCTCTATGATAAGCTAAGCACTCCAGTCCTGCTTAATATGCTCACTATCCCAAAGTTACACATAGGGAAAAAGTAAACTCCAGTTAGAGGAGTTTAAAAAGCTCGGATGGATCTTAAAGAAATACATCATGTTTTCAGGAAACATTTTAACTGGTATATTTTCCTCTTAAAATGTGACAACATGGACACCAAAGTAATCCTGTGTCACTGGTTGGTACATAATTGGCTTTGGTCCTGAATGCTAACACATATATTAGGGTTAGGCTGTGGTGACATGTGTTTCCACTATATCAACTCACAGCAGGAGATGTGGTCCTGCTTGGTAGCCCGTAACCCATGATGGTCTCCTTGACACTTGAGAGAAGTGTTTTCAAAAGTCTGTGTTCTCAGTACTTTTGTAGCTTCTACCTGAATCTCTGTGGTTTGGATATCTGCCTTGTTTTACTTTTTACTGATCGCTTCCAGCCGTTTGGGAACTGTAGTACGTTATTGCTGATACAAACCGAACAGTTCCTGCTGTTGCTTCAGCTTTCCACTGGCAAACTGGCAGGACGCTTTTATTATGAAGAAGTTACATGAAACGCAAAGTGTTTATCACAGATTTAGCAGAGCTTCATTTGTGGTGCTATTCTACAGTAAAGACAGGTTTAATCAGTTTGGTCCACTACTGGATCTGTTTTAAATACTGTAATTAAATGTGTTGCTTCTATTACACTGCGCTGTTTTTAACATTGTGTGTTATCTTCAAAACAGATGCATTTGAAAAAGTTAACCTGGATAACTACATAAGTTTTATATTTTTTATTTAAGAATCTCCGGCTCGTTTTCTTACTAGGGCTGCAAGTATTATTTTCCTTACGATTAAACTGGTGATTATTTTCTCAATTAATCGTTTGATCTTTAAAATATCATAAAAGAAAGACAGAAAATATTCACATTTGAGAAGCTTGAACCAGTGAATTTGTAGTTGCTTAAAAATATTTTAAACCATTAACTCATTATCGAAATTGTCTAGTAATAGCTATGTACTCCAAACATGCCAGTCTGCACTAATATGACACACTTGATGTTTTGCTTTAACACTGGTTGCTAACAGAAAGAGCAAGCAAACAATTGAGCTTTTATCTTTCTTTTTAAACTCTGGCTTTGAAGAGCAAATAGTAGAAAGTTTGATATCTGACTCAGAGGCCTTAAAGTACACAACTCTTTGAGGACTTACACACACACACACACACACACACACACACACACACACACACACACACACACAC
>JAVQJL010042118.1:0-25135 GCA_036024295.1 Nannoperca obscura
AGTGTGGAAAGTTTCTCTCTCAAACCACTTGTTTTGACTGTTTTATAAAGAAACAAAATTATCTCCATATGAAAGCAAAACTTTAGTGTTTGCAAGCAAAAGTGTGTTTTTTTGACTGCTTTAAAAAGAAACAAAAATCTCTCCATACCTCCTCTCCACGTTAGCGGATGGGACATCAGCCAAACTGAACAATCAGTACACGTTCCAAAAAATTTTGTCATTTTTATCATGCTGATATATTTTCAAGTGTATCATTATTCTGATAAGTTTGGTGTTAATTAGTTATTTTGGTGCGTGTCATGATTGACAACTGTGAGTGTGCTGGCAATTGGTTCGGGCAGAAGTATGGGTGGGACCTCGATACCGATCACTACTGCGCAGACTGGCTCCAAAAGTCGTCAGCAGCGCAAAATGGCAGCCCCCATACCCGGGACATTTCGGCTTCGTTTTTTTACAGTAGCAGGAAGTTGAGGTGCGCCATCCATCTTTATACACAGTCTATGGTCTACAGAGAAAACAGAAACATTGATATAAAAAAGGATTATTATTAATGGTGTGTCTACATCCATGTATGGCTAACTGCAGGAGTTGATATCAGGCCTGCACACATGCACCCAGTTTCACAATGATTGATATTTTAATTAACTTTGTAAATCTGATCAAAAGAGTGTGTATACATTATGTCTGGCTTTGTGCATACGCAGATATTTGGTTGTGAACTTGTGCAAAGTTCTGGCCCCAGATGTAGATCTGGCTTGGTTTTCATATTACTGCCGTACTTTTGCTTACCTCACAAATGTGTCTTGATGAGCCAAAAAAAACGCTGGATAAAAAGATGCAACAAAGCCTGACTGCCGTTTCCAGGGCATAAAAAAGGGGAGCTTACATGCAATTTTACTACCACTGTGTGCGGCATACAACGTGGCAACGCACTGCACAGCCCGCAGTACAGCAGAGTGACACGCCACAAGGTACAGTAGTTATGGCGTGTTGTTCCCTGTTGCACTGCTGTAGTCAGCCCTTTGGCTTCTCCGCTCTCTGCTGCCAAAACCTCCAGCAAGCTGCCTGGCTCCAAGTGGGAACGCTGGTCTGGCTGAAAGACGGATCACAGCAGCCAAAGTATGATAAGCCGCAAAGCAACGTTGCTCTCCTCCACTATCCTTAACCAGCTTCTGGTGTGGTTAATAACTCCCGTGGATTAATTAGCGGTGATTAATGTTGGGGAGTTGAGTGGGTTAACGGTTGGTGATTGAGGAGTTTATTGAGCTTGTTTTACTGTTGTGCAGCAGCAGCCAAAAGGTTCGAATGCAGATGTAAAAGTAAATGTGGAGGTGGAGGTCTTAAACTTTTTTGGAGTTCAGCACAACAAACTTCAGAAGAAAACAATTGTTTATAGAGGCCCTAATTAACTGTATCTTGTACCTGTGAGCACACTGATACTTACACTAATACTGAATTAAAATGAAACAAGCTTCATTTAAACAATGCCAGCCTGAATACACAGCACTTTGACAGATTTTGCATCATGAATTGATCATCATACTATTAACACATTCATTGCTCCATTGTGGTCAAAACTCACAGAGTACCTTTCAACAGTGGGTAGAATGCCGGCATTTTGCTGAAACTGACAACCAGAAGTAATAGACATACATTATTTACATTATTTCCCTATTAGTATAATAGGTATGTGCAATTTCAGCTCTCAACTGTCCCAAATCCAATTCAGTGATAATATATATATGATAATATTTTAGAAAAACTGACTGGATTTGAGGATGTTCTCTACGTGTTCAGATGGGCTTTTTTTGCCGTGTATGCGGTTCTCGACCTCGCCATTGCCTGACAGCCTTGTCACATTTCTCATTGCCCTCCCATAGATGGAGGAGCCAGATTACATTAGCAGATCCTTGTCTGATTTTTTTTTCTCTCCTTTTATTTAATTTTCTGTCCTGAATGCTACCGGTCTCAGCCAGACAGGTCCACCTCTCTTTCCTTTCCTGTCCCTACGGAGCACATAACAAGACTCTCCTCCTTTGGTTACCTCAGGTGACGATTTACTGCTTAGACCACACAGACACGATTCACACACACACAAAACAAGCCTTAACACCCCCCCCTTCCCTTGACCCCCTTGAAAGCCCATTTTAATCATTGAAGGAACTGTCTGCCTGGAGCAGCCTCAACACCTAATACCAGGTTCATCTTGTTACCGAGCAAATAAATCCCGCTCACAGACACGCTGAGTTCAGACATGGCTTTAAGAGGCCTGAGGGTGGTTTCCTTTAGGAGCACTGTGACTGTAATGAAAGCACACAGCGGCTGTGAGGCCCACTCCACCATCCCTGCTTTTGTAATATAGCCATGAATACAAATGGCTCCGCTAATTCACTCAAACTCCTAACAACACTCATTTCCCCTTCTGCCAGAGGTCATTTGGTGCTCTATCGTTCTTGCAGCTCCTTTCCTCATTACATCTGCCTCCCGTGGGACTCTTCTCCAACTTCTCCTCAACACAATCACTGTTAAGCAACTTAACATTTTCTAATTTGTTTTGCTAGCAGTTGTGCAGAAGTTACACCCTCTCCGTACCTCCTTTGTTTTCTACATGACCTTCGCTGTGGAGATGAGCTCTGGAGTGCGATTGCAGCTGGAGGCGATCCAGAGCTTTGGCAGCTCTGACCGGGCCACCGCCCAGAATCTGAGCTGCTGCCAGGTCACTTTGGTGCCACCGGGCCTGGAGCCACAACCGCAGGGAGTCCTAGGTCCAGGCCAGGGGACCACAATATGATGCTAGGCTACAGGGAGTCACTGTAGACACGAAGAATAGAGGGTTCTTTGAACACACGTATAGTCCAAGATATAAACCCAATTAAAATACAGTTTGAGTAAAACATCTTAACCTTCATCAAGGACAAAGGACTCAAAATGCTTAAAACCTTAATGTACAACATTGACATTCATTGTGATTAGATGCAAAGCATCTAAATTGTATTGCTTTATCTGTCAACGTCATTCCTTTTTTCAGTTGAAAAGAGCTTTACCAAAATTCACGCTGTCCACCATTGATTAAACCTTGCTCAAACATTTCCTTCCGTCAGCCAAGTGAATCTCAATCCACCAGTTAAAATAAACAAAAATGTTGGGGATAGAGGGGGGGTTTGGAAAACCCTTCTCTGGTTGTTTCTGATTGATGATGTTTATCATTTAACAAAAGCATACAACGTTTTCATAAGCAGAGTGCCAGAGTAAGTATTAGAGCAAAGCTAATATCTTTGTTTAATGTTTGACGGTTGTTACGTATAAGCAAGAGTGCTCTGCTACAGTGCTGCCAAAAAGCGTGACAAGGCAGTCCTTCTCATATGTACATGATCAATTCAATTGCTTTGGATCAAAGCTGCACTTTGTCTTAAAGACAAAGTGAGGAGCTCCATTGAGATAAAACTAGACTCACTAAAGTCCAGTCTCAATCCGTCAGCCAGTTTACTGGTGTCATGCTGTAGAAGTTTTTAACCATAAAACAACAACAAAAACTAAATTTCCAACTTAGATTTACAAGCTGGAGCATGACATGTACTTTTTACCCTCTTGGTTGCCCGTAATTGTAGTCTAAATGATTTGATGTAATCATGAAAATTCAGTGCAGCAGACTCTGTTAAGTTACTGCACCTAGCTTTTGTTCGTTAAGAAATCCTTCCAGCACATAAGTCCGCCTAAAGCCACAAATTGTCGTCACGTTTTATTTGTGTACGGATTGAACAAAAGAGATGTGTGCATTTAGAGCTTTAGAGGTGTTGCTAGGCAAATCTTTTAACTTTTGAGAGCTGCTACCAATGTATGCTAAGCTTAAAAGAGTTCTGTTTTTGTATAAGCTTACATAAAAATGTTGTTTTCTTTTTGCTATAGTCTCTGTCCTCAGAACAGGAAAGCACAGACTTTTCTCTCTAAGGTGCATTTCCCTCCGATGACGGAGATCCAGTTCAGCACAATGCACCATTGTGTACGAGTGCTGCGCTGATCGTGGATATGTACTGTTTGACATTTGTGGCATTCCCGCAGATTTCTACCCCGATAATCCTTATCATTGAGAGACAGACTGATGGGAAGAGGATAAGGCCCTTACCAGCCTTTAAGACAGGCACAGGGCCGTTATGAAGAAAAATGTACCCTGAAATTCAGACATCCCTGTGGAGCCTATTAGAAGGTCAGAGATTCTGTATGATAAATGGATCTGGAGAACAAAATGGCAGCACATTGTCTTGGGTTTGAATAGTTTTCTACTTTAGGAATGGTGATGAAAACATCCTGTTGGCACTGTTGTACTTTATATTGTATAATGGTCAGGCTTGCAGTGTATTCATAACCAAACGTGTAGAGGATAGAGAACTTCTTCCTGGATATAAACATTTTTATTGCAGCTTTGAGCGTTTGAACTGATTTTCTTTGGCTATTAGGGGCAGTGGAAACAATCTGTAAACACAACAATCAAATATTACATTATAATAAATATTACATTATAAAGTTGAAATGGTGCGACATTAGCATCCATTTGATGTTGTGTTTCTGGTCACCTGATTAATTTAATTCTAATATTCATTCTCCTTTTAGCTTTGTTTTGGTCTCCACCAACGCCTGAGGGAAATATCTGGCTTTTGCAGCTTAATGCTCTAGTGTGTTCACTAGTTTGTCGCTAAATTTGTCTGTCTGCCATTTGGTGCTGTGCAGGTAGCCTACAGTGAGTTTATCAGAGCTTTTTAAGCAGAAAACAACTGGCTACTATGTCTGAAAATGATGCTGGTGGGAGCTGTGAGACTCACGCACCTTATTTTAATGTTTTTTTTATGTTTTGAGGCATGCTACAGTTCCCTATAAACAGCTTGTGACTTACACATACCTCATTTTTTAAAGTAGAATTTATGAAATTTATGAATAAAGATTCACTAGTTGAAGCATATTTCATGTAGAGAAATAAACAACATTATCAACATCGGATAAGGCAGATTCAATAGTATTAACATACTTAAGTGTTTTTGAGAAGATTTAAATGTTGTTACCCTTTTCACACGTTTATTTGACTTGACTTTAAGTATGACTTTTTAGGATGGATATTTCTTCCAGCACGTCTGTACCTGTCTTGCTCAACGTACTATTCAAGAGGGCTCATGAGTCCACATGGATCCATTGCCATGTCCTAATCCATAACCCCGCAATGGTTGCCTGTTATCACCCTTTATTGCACCACTGATCACCCACTCAAAGGTTGCATTAGCATATTGCCTGTGAAGTGATGACTGTTGGGCCCCAGCGATTCGGATCGTAAAGCATAGATGTGCAGCTTTACTGTAGGGAGCTCTGCTTCCGCAGAACGAGTCAGAGTGAAGAGACAGAAAAACAAAGTTAATGGGTGACAAACCTCAGTAATGCTCTGCTGCTATAGGGCACTGGCTCCATTAACCGTAGCCCGGGTGAAAGCCATCCGACTGAGCTGAATGTCTTCTACATCTGGCCTTTTGGTGGTAATGAGGTAGCACAAAGGTGCAGTCTGATTGGATGCATGTTTGCACTTAACATCGCATAGAGAAAACCATTTTACTGTACAGCTTGTAGTAGTGCACAGATCACAAAAATGCACGTTACTAATGCACATCAGCATTGTGAATAGATCAGACTCATGAACACAGTGTCCTTTGAGGATATGGATGCATATCCTTGTTTATTAATCCCTAAAAAATGGATGCATTTATACAAATTTGCACATAACGTGAGTGGAGCTCTTCTTGAAAGTGTTTGTCTTAACAGTAATATGTAGGAGTTGACCACGTTTATCACAGAAATCCCAGTGAGATTAACTTTTTTGAAACTGTTAATGCCAACATAGATTTGAATTTTGCATTAATTTGATAGCGGGCAGTTGAGAGGTGACAGGAAATGGCATTAAAGAGAGGAGGGATGACACAATGAAACAAAAGTCCCCGGCCTGACTTGAACCTCGACATTGTGGTTACATAGTTGGTGTCTTAAAACCCCCAGTCCAACAAAATGTCCAGCAAACTATTTTGTTTATTTAAGTCATTTTTAAAGCAGAAATGCGCAGAAATGTAAATACTTGCTGGTTTGGGTTTTGAACTGTTTCTCGGACAAAACAAACTTACTTAAAGATGTCAGATGATGGGCATTTTCTGACTTTATCTATAACAATGAATAAATAAATAGAGAAAATAATTGGCAGATTAATCAATAATGAAAATAATAGTTAGTTGTGGCCCTACTTGCTTCCATACCTTCAACCAAGCAGATCTGATTGGAAGGTGAATTCCTCCTCTTGGATGCAGCACTACATTTACTTTAAGGCTAATACGATCCCATGCACACTCTTAAGCCGATTGTTGCTCTCTTTTAACTTTGTGTGTTTGCTAGAAACGACACGTTACACCCAAATCAGCCCATGCATTTATCAGGAACTTGTGTTTGAGCTGTTGAGTCTGGTTTGGTTCTGGAGCCTCAATAAACAGCATTATCCAGTATAAATAGCAGAGCCTTTGGTCTATTGCCACTGCGGGTGAGTGCAGCAGCAGGGAAGAACAGCTGTAGTCGCTCTGTCGCAGAGACCACATCACTCCTTAGTCATCCTGCCAGTCCTGGTCATGCTGCCTAACATAAGTAAAACTCGAAGACCCAGAGCCTGTTTGAAGGCCTGGCTGTATTTCACCTTACAACCTGCAGCCCTTTACCTCCTGTGTGTGTACACCTGTGCATGCATGCATGCATGATATGCAAGTGTCTGCAAATCGTTTAGCAAGACTTTTGTAAGGCTGCTGGTCACATGTCTGACATATGGAAAAGATATAAGACAAACATTTAAAAGGTACAATATGTACTGTAAATGCACATGTATAGCCTATACTGTATGATTCAGATACATTTTACAGTTAAATAATGCAAGTAAATGGTTGCATGACATCTTTTAACAGCTCTCCACATCACAGGAACTTAACTGATCAAGAGTATGTTACTGTGAGATAACAATTTCTAGCATGAAAGATTTGAAATTGCACTTAATGATAGGAATCTGAAACATCCACAGTTGCACAATACCTGAATCAAAACTGAAAAGATTAATAGGTAAAACATGACTGCTGTCATGGGGAATTTCCTGTGTTAATGTGAAATGTGGGCTGCTCTAAATGAGGCCTGCAGGTGCCTGATGGGTCGATTGGCCCTGCTCCCAGAACAGTTTGTAAAGGAAGGATTAGGCTGTGTTAATTGGATAGATGGTCCAAAAAGATTAGGTGCACCGAGGAGCATTTCTTCACCCCTTCAGCCTGACACAGTCGCTGAATAATGGATCCCTTGACTGTAAACACAAGGCCTAGATGCAGTGTGTTAATGTGCTGACAGAGCTGTTGGCCTGGGAGGAGCCAATGTGGTTGAGATGTCTGACCCGAGCACAGCCAGGTTAGAGGTGCTAAACAAAAATGTGATTCTTTTAAATCTTCTTTCTTTTTCTTTCTTTTAAAAACCCTGTATTTAAAAAGGGAAGTTTATTGTTGACGTCTGAGTCCAAATGCACCCGTCTATCTGAGTATGCTGTTTTTGTCGCCTGTAAACTCCCTCTTCCTGTTTACGTCACCTGCCCCGAGTTCCCACCCTGAGGACAGGTCACGGCTGACAAGATGACAAATGTTGGTATGGCAACTTGAGTGGTGAAAGACCTCGCACATACAGAGAAAAGCCGTGTGGATGGATTTGGTCTTAGAATTAATGATTCCCCCACAAATCTTTGACTCCGAAACTAGAAGTAAAACAAGACTAATGCTGTGTTCCAAATTGTGTACTTCTGTTAGTACACATGCAGTGTACACTACGTACTGACTTGTGTAGTGCATTAATTCTGACAGGTAGTGTTGTCTCAAATCAAATACTGCTGTTTTGCGCGTACCTTTGACCATGTCTTATTCATTTAAATGTCAGACTGCAACTGCACGCGGCATTATCGCTAACATTTTAGTGCAGCTGCCGTACGCACACTCTCAGGCACAGGTGTGCTAATTGGGTAGCTGACACAGGTGAATTAAGTGTCACTGTTTGCACTTTGGTTGGGCTGGATCCCTTTGTCCTTTGTCCTGAAAATGAAACTACTCATGTACACCTTACTCTGACTGAAGGTCAATATTAGTTAAGTCCAGTTGAGCCTGATGTATTATTAATAATACATTTGGGCCCAAAGATGGCACTAGATAAAAAGTTAGGGGATCACCAAACTCATCACAATTCATCCTGGGGAGAACTTCAGTCTGGACCAATGTGCTGGATCCGACCAATCATTACCATTCCCAGATGCCCGCCCATAAACGAAACAAATCTTATGAATCTCTAGTGTTATTGAATTCCTCCCTATTTTACTGGACTCTTAAACTACCTTTTAGTTTTACTGTGGAAGGCCATCAAAGTCAGTTTACACTCTCCTTGCAGATTGGTAACCCAAACCATGCCAATTTCACCTATCTGATGGGTTTTTTTTCCATGTCCATCCTGCTGCAGGTCCTTCAAGCCAGACTTCGTCCTGATTCGCCAGCATGCCTACAGCATGATCCCTGGTGAGGACTTCAGGAACCTTGTGATTGGCCTGCATTTCGGCGGCGTCCAGAGCATCAACTCTCTCTTCTCCATCTACAATTTCTGCAGCAAACCTTGGGTGGTAAGCAATCTGTTCTCTTTGCTCTACTTTAACCCAAACAAAGGTGTCGTGAGTCCCTCCCTCGGCGACTGCCTCTCACTGATTTATTTGGGCTATTAAAGGGAGCTTTAACATCTGTCTCTGGAGTTGGTGGAGAGAGTGGCCTCCACCACCACCACACATTATTACTCTGTCTGTTCTCAGAGAAAACAAGATACAAGTGCAATGAAAAGGGGGTGACTGGGTGGCTCTGCGTGGGCTCATAATTGCAGTCTTATCACCTTTTTTAACTTGTGTTCCACAAGTGACAACACACATACTTCCATAGTGTGGTGAAAAAGGCACTACTCCAAGTTGTAGCTCATTTACCACATATTTATAGCAGTTACATATTTTACAAAGCAGACCATACATTTTTAGAATCTTTATGGCGATGATCGGTGAAGATGACTTGGCAGAGACCTAAAAGTTCCTTGAGATAGGTAATCCATCACTGTTCATTATTATTGATTGGTAATTTCTTCTTTGCAAATCAGTGTGTTCCTTTGATTCCCAAACTTCTTCTGTCATGTTTGTAAGCCAAAAACATTTTAAGGCCCCCCTCATCTACGCAGGAATCAATTGAGTTTAGTAACAATACTGGGGAAGCTAAAAACTAAAGTGTGTATATAGAGAGTACCTGTTTCCTGTAGACTATTTCAGTAAATACACTTTTAATAAGTAAGAAAACAGTAGCCATGTTGGATTTCATCATTTCAAGCATTCTTCTGATTAGTTTCTGATGCCTGAATGAATAATGCTGAACTTTGCCCAAACCACCAGGGTCTCTATACACAAGATACAAGGCTCTCCTGCTGTTTTCACAGAACTTTAGAGCAGTGGTTCCCAAACATTTTTACACAGATGCTTGTCAGTTGTGAAAATTTTAGATGTAATATCATATTATATCAGTGTTTATCAATATTGTTTTATAAGGCAATACGATAAGATCATATCTGTATATAAAGTGTACATTAAAGGTGTACAAGGACAAACAAAGCAAACCAAAAAACATCTGGGAACATGGAATACAACAGTGGATGGATATTTGCCTTCTGTAAAGCAGTTGGCCGAGCAGTATCAAATAACTCTGAAGACATTTCCTTTTAGGGCAACAGGTGTTGGGTCTAACTGTGATGAGTCACATTTTATAAGCATCTGAGAGGGAACATCCCCATCCTAATCCCAGATGTTGAGGTCTAGATGATCCATCATGCAACGTGTCCTCTGGTTATGAAAGTCGTGCTGTGAACACAGGTGTAACTTCTTTGGGCTTCTTTCTAGCCTCTCCTGTCCTCCGCTGCTTAATGACGTCTGTCTTGTTTATTTCTGCTTGCAGTTTTCTCAGATGATTAAGCTCTATCACTCCCTCGGTCCTGAGAAATTCCCCCTGAATGAACAAACCTTCTATCCCAACCACACGCAGATGGTGAGTGCCTCGCAGATATCATTCTTCACTTTAACAATACTGAGCACAGACGTGCACTCGCACAAAACACAAATCACCATGAACCTCCTGTGGTCCGTTTTTCATTAAATCTTTATTATAAAAATATAAAACACAGAAATTAAGTCAAACATTTCTATAACCCCTACAAGGAAAGCCCCCCACACACACTTCAGGAATCAGTGTTCACACAGAGACTGTACACAGCTTCCTTGATTGGATTTTTCTTTTCTTTTTTAAAGGATCAAACTTGAGCAAGTGTTTCTGTGTTAAGCAGACAGTATATTTATACAAATATGAACCATAGAAATAGTGACACAGAAATGCCACAGCTGGAGAAAAGGCCATGTCATCACACAAAAAGACAGAAAGGAGATATTCTGAAAAAAAAAAAGAAAGAAGAATCCCCACTGGTGTACACTGGTTTGTATTTTCCTTTTAAAGTCAGTAACTTTTTCTGTATTATCTTATCTGTATCTTTTCTTGTAAACAAAACAATACCTAATCATGACTCTGTATGTTGTATACTCAAGCCAAAGATTCATTGTCAAGAGGAGGCCGACAGGCTCACTTGGAAAAAAAGGCAAAACTTTAGTTAAAAATTAAGATGAATTCAGGTATATTTGGTTAACAGTTGAGTACTTGTGTTGCAAAAATAACGTCACTGAAATGATGGTTATGATGATATCATAATTTAGATCATCAGGCTAATATTGGCTTTTTATTCCGTATCTGATACAAAGCATTGTTGTCCTCCTCCTCTGATATGTTTTGACTTTAGCGGAGTGTTTTAGTGTCCAGCGGTGGTCTAAATGCTGTTTTCACATGAAGAAAACTGAGGGAAGACCCCACGTTTTGTCATTGTGGAATGGAGATGAATTAATTTAAAGAAACCGTTTGATATTTTGGGAAATAAGAGTATTTGTTTTCTTGCCGACATATACATAGTTAAATATAAAGCTACAGCCATGAGATAGTTAATTAGCTAGTTAGAATTTATCTACCAGAACCTCTTAAGCTCACCAATTAACATGTTATATATTGTTTGTTTAATCCTTTTTTTAATCCTAATATCTGTATTGATTAAACAAAGGAGATATAACAGGATAATTAGTGAGCTTTACTGATGCTGGTAGGCAAATATTATTACCGTTGAGCAAACCTATGTTAGCTGTTTCCTGTTTTTATGCTGCTAAGCAAAGCTAACCTGCTGCTGGCTGTAGCTTCATATTTAGCATACAGACATTAGAGTGGTATAGTTCTTCTCATATAACTCAAAGTAAGAAAGCAAATAACTACTCTTTCAAAAACAACCACCTTGGTCAAAGCCACCTTTTGTGTCCTCAGTGTTGCCTGCGTTAGCGATGCAATATTCTTTTATTGTTAGTGATGAAGGGGCTGTTACTCCCTTTGAGGCAAGTCTGTGTCTGTTAATGGAATGGACTGAAAGTACGCACTGGGAAAAAATAAGAAAACCCTGGATGGAAACAGGTGAAGAAGAATGAATTTAGTGACAATATTGTTACTTTCATTTATATATATATATATATATATATACTGTATATTTATATATAATGTCCATTTGAAATAGTTAAATACAAAAAGGATTGAATATACACTTACAAAATATCTAATTGTCTGAAACCTCTGCTTATACTTAACTTTCACTGGATTGGTGAAGAGTACCAGTCAGGGGAACTATGATCAAGCAAACAAAAAGTACCAAAAGTACCATAATAACCATACCATTGGGGATGCTGGTCCTTCATTCTGGACTGTTGCACAGGCTGTGTTGATTGTCACAAAGACAATGTCATTTTGACCCGTTATTATATACTTTTTTTTCCTTCTTTTTTTCAGATATACAACATGGTTACTGTGTATATATATATATATTTATATAAATAAATGTATTACAGAGGTTTCAGCTGAGTTGATAGTTCATTTCTGTAGCTTATGTTATATACAGCAAAAAATAAAATATCACCATCTCTGCAAAAAGTGAGCTTTTCCCTGCGTTGGCACTGCAACAGAAATTTTTTGCGTTTCTCTGATATTCATCATTGCTCAACTGGAAGGGTGTTTGTGATATAACTGTAAAATGAGTTACATTGCAAACATTCAGGTAAGCAGAGATACTACCATCTATAAAGACACATGTTACAGTAAAAACTGAACATAATCCAAAGTATACTTCACTGTAAAACAATACCATTTTCAAAAAGGTTTTTAGAGCCGAAATCAGAGGTATGACCTTCAGAGACCATACCTAACATTGGCACTCGATCTGTATTGTTGAAAAGATTGTTGGCTCTACTTTGTATTGCTGATGTGCAGGACTGCACAAATCTAATGCTAGCAAGCGCAGTTCAGTAGCAACAATATAACAGCTTGACATCTAAAATGTATAGTGATCATTGACTGTACTTTTTATTGATTGAAATTTATCTCATACCTCATGTATTTTTTGAGAGTCCTTGCTTTTTAAGACTGCCTCAATGCACTAAATGACGATAATACTAGGTTAGCAGTAGGCTAACTGTCGGTGGCTAATTGGCTTAACACCAATGATACTTATTGATACTTTTTAATTGTTTCCGGGTCACTGCTTGAAGATTAGTTCCACGAGGTCTTACACTTCTTATTGGCTTTTTAAATGTCTCTGTCACATTTTTAACAACCCTAAAGGGACAGTTTGGTTTGGGAAAATTGTAGTCGCCAGGACGATCAGCACAACAAAAAAGGTATTGTTTTCTTTTAGAAGTGCTACGAAACAGGCACTGTGATGGATTTGAAATTATCTCTTTTTTTGCCCCTTTTTAAAAAAGCTGTCACCGAGGCCAGTGAGCTTTGAGAGTCCTGTAATACTCTAGAAGTGATCGGGATGGGAGTCAGGGAGGTGGCAGTGGATTTTGGGCAGGATGCGTTGGGGTTCAGGGGTCGGTGGCGTTGATGGTGGTTTTGTCGCGTGATGTCATGCCCCGGTACCAGCTGCAGTAGCCCTCCTTCTGCTGGATGCAGGCGTAGTGCCGGGACTGGTAGCCGGGATAGCCGAAGTGGGACAGCATGTCAGTCCATAGGCACTCGTTCTTTGAGGTCACGAAGCAGGGCAGGTAGTGGCAGGGCTTAATCTACAGAGACAGAAGCGAAACTAAAGATGTAGCCATGAAGCAGGAAACAAAACTGGATACTAGCAACAACTAGTGTAGATTCACTGTGCATTCTTTTCGGAAATAGTTGTGTATCTCCTTTCCCCTCTTCCTCTCAGTAATATTCTGAAACAATCCCACCCTTTCTTTGCTCTTGTTTTAAAGTCAGGTTGACTTTGTTTGACATTTTGGGAAATAGGTTTGTTTTTGTTGTTTTTCTTAGCAAGAGGTAAACACCACTCAGGTCTGTAGGAAGCTAAAGCAGGCAATTAGCTTAGCTAGCATAAAGATTGAAAACATGGGGAAATGCTTTCAAAGTATTAAAAATTACTTTTAGCACAAGCATCTATTTATTAATAGTATCTTGTTTGCTGAACATTAAATAGTGAGCTTGCCGTTTCTCTTTGCTTACAGTTCTAAAGCCAAAGTAAGCTAACAGTCTCCTGACTCTAGCTTCAAACTTAGCATGCAAACGTGAGAGTGGTGTTGATCTCTTTACCTAAATATTGCCAAGAAGCGAATAAGAATATTTACCAAAATGAAGGACCCTCTTTAATGTTTCTGAGCAACGTTATGATGCTTATTTCCTTGTTGAAGCTAACACTAATTGATGGTACCATGCTCTTTCAACAACATTGAGTCTACAGTCTAGACATTTACGCAAAGGCTAAAGTAGAATTAGCTTAATGAGCCATTAAATGAAAAAAAACTCATAATTGCACAAGCTTGGATCATCAAAGAAAGGAAGTGAGTATATGATTTGGTTGAAATATAAAAAAGGGTGAACATGCGCTTGGTGAAACATCTAGAACATGGACTCTTTGCTCTACTGCGGTCATTTACGAGGTGAAAAAAGGGTAGCTTTTTAAATACAGTAACTAAGTACAAAACCAGTAGCGTACCCTGGCATTTGTGTGCTTTGTGCTGTGGAATGTTAAATGAACCGTCAGCCATCTTCCTGAAGCAGTGATGTTTTTGTTTCTTAATGATGCAGCTAGATTTTACTGAGCCTCTTTCGTGCGTCACACCTCCAGGTGCTCACACAAAAAGCAGCTTCACGGATGAATATACAACCTGAATTGACAGGAAGATTCACATATGTACTCTGAGAGGTTATGAACGGAAACGCTGTGTTTAGTGACAGCAAAACGTAGTCATCAGCTGCGCAGAGCTGCACTTATCTGGATCTGAATGAGTCACCAAATTCAATTAGCAAGTTAGAGGGCACACTTCCCATTTTGGGTGTTTTTGTTATTCAAGCCTGGAGAGTCTGTCCTCCATGGTTCAGAGGTATTCGACATAACTTCCTGGTTTGAGAGGCTTTAATGGTCTGTGGAGAATAATTTTCTAACCGGCACGCTTCCTGCTTTCCAGTGCTGTAAATCATAATTTGTGTAGGAATGCAGAGAATGGCGGAGTGCGTTTTAATAAGTATGATGATGTTTATCACACTGCCTGTGCATACTAACTCTCAGACTGAAATCTTACTTGATCGATGGCTTTCTCTGGATGCCTCTGGGCTGCTGCCATGTAGGCTTACACACTGAACACAATTTACAGGCGCAGACTCGCACTGGGAACAAATAGGTCTCTCAGCTAAACCAATACTGATGGTGGCCGATGGTGTTAGCAGATGTCCAGAACACTGCTGTACAGTAGGACGTTTACGAGGCGGGTCAGCAGCTGCACAGCAGCAGGCTACGTGTTGGAGTCACATAAAGCTGGGAATGAAGAGCTGTTATTAAATAACTCCCAATGGTGGTGGTAAAACTTGTTTTCTGTCACTGCTAAAACTCCATGATGTATAACAGTGGAAATCTGACTCATAATACAGTCTCAATAACAATACTGTACAAGAGCCATGTAACCATGAAGTCACCATATAATTTGTTGGCTTGTCACATATGCAATAGAAGTTGAACAGTAGCGTTAATTAGCCTGAATTGGTTTGACCCTTCGTATAAAAAAGGACCCTGGATAATAAGAACTGTAGTGGACTTCATATAAACGGCGACCCATTGCAGCAGTTTTATGTTAGGTTTTAGTTGTGAAATGGAGCAGCTCTAGCTCCTCCTTCTCTTGATCCGCCTCCTGCCTCCTCTTCCCTCAACTTTCTTGTCCTTGCCGGGCGTAGGTTGCTGGTTTCCACTCACCCTGCAGTTGCAGCCCAGCTGGTAGCGATGGTTGATGCCTTTCTTCTGGGCCAATGAGAGGCGCTCCCACCGCTCGTTGAAATTGCACAGCCCTGTGTAGACCTTGCCATCGTACACTCGACCTGAGGAAGAAAATGGAGGGAATTGGTTAACGTGTTCAGTCAGTCAAGTTGAATTTTAAACATCTTCTTTTTTTTAAAAAAATACATTTTTGAAATACCACAGAAACTTGGCAGCATTTCAGCCGTTTCTGGAACAGTTAGGATTTCATTCTTAAATGTTGTTTCAAGTGTCAACAAATGTGGACAAAAATCCTCTGCAGACACAAGTGTAGACAGGTGCTGAAAGGCTGATAAAATAGGTGTTTTTTTAAAATGCAAATTCTTGGCATGATAAGTGCAGCTTGAAAATAATCACATTTGATAATGACCTGATGGTCTACAGCCATGTTAGTTCTGTTAGGCTGTACTTAGCATTTAGCACAAAGCACCGCTATGCCTAACGTCAGCACACTGACATTCTCAAATGCATATGTTTAGCAGGAATAATGTTTACCATGCTTTACCATCTCAACAAACAGCAGCTACAGCTGAGTGACGGGACTGTCACATTAGTTTTGTAGGTATTAAGAGGAAAAATTGAGGGATCACCAAAGTTACTACAATTCATCCTAATGGGAACGTGTGTACCACACATTTCATTTTAATCCTTTTAAAAGTTGTTGAAATATTTCAGTTTGTACCGAAGTGGTGATCAAATTTTACAACACTGCCAACACGGCATAGTTGAAAGCTACTTTGTTATTCGTCTTATTTCAGAATCCTCTGCACATAACATAGGATAAAAACATACTGCTGAAGAAATCCAACTTGTATATGTATGGTAAGACAATCTCATACAGTAAGCCCATATTAAACCAACACCCCTATTTCTGAATATCCAAAGGTCAGCAGACGTCTATTTTTAGCGCTGGACCGTTTGCGGCTTACTGACTCCTCAGACAGGTGCAACGCGGCGGCCAGCGAGCTCTCAGGAACGTCATGATTTGTCACCATATGTCTCCTTCATCATGTTGTCACCACGCGGGAATTTGACAGCTCACAAATATGTGCTTCTTCAACCCCCCTGAACCTCCTGCTCGGCGTGTATCCCCGCACTGGGATTACTGGTGTCATTCGCAGGCTTATTATGTGGTACTGAGTGTGTGACATGCTCCTAAAATACTAATCAGGACCGGAGCACTCAAGGGTTGATCAAAGAAGAGCCAAGCAGCTCATTTCACAGGCCCTGGTGCACGTAATGCAGTCGTGATCATATACAGGACTTAGTATAGACGTCCTGAGAGCAGAGAGAGACACGTCAGTGATGTCACTCGCACCCGGACTGGGAAAACATTGCAGTCGCTGCCAGGCAACGCCAGCTCGTTCACTTGCACTATGGGGTGTAGTTACAGTATTTACAGGTTGGGACTTAGCGACAGTTATTTACGCCAAGCACAGCAGGGTCCAAAGTAAACTTCACCTCTGTTGGAAATAGCAACTCATAAAAAGCTTCTGCTGGAAAACGACAGTCGCTTCCCGCTAGCTCTTAATTACAAGTTGTGAGAGAGAAAACAGCTTTTTGGCTTGAGAAGTTGATGAGAACGAGTGCGAAAATATTTTAAAAACCTACCGTTTGCACAGCGGCAAATAGTAGGTTATAAACAGTGGGAAAGTCTGTGTCATTGAAGTCCTTGGGGAGGAGAGGAGTGAGGGGAGTACATTAGGACAAACAAACTCACAATGGTGCTAGCAAGACTCTGGAAGGCCTCTGAGAAGGAACAGGCGTTTATTGGCAACAGTAACCCGACTGAAATGTTTTCAGCGTCTCTCTGGTTGAAACGGATTTAGTTTTGAGGATTGTCATGTCGCAAACCTGAAGTTAAAAGTTAAATTTAAGCTGAAGCAAAAATCTAAAATACAGATCAAATAAAACACTTTTCTGTATTTTATTTTTTTGGTATTCCAGTTCCATAAAGTCCAGAGACTTGGGAAAGACAGAATGATAAAAATCAAAAAAAAAAAGACCGAGATATTCTGACTTTAAGTCGCTAGTGTGGGTCAAGCTCCAAAAACACTCAATCCTACACTTCCCATAACGCAACTTGATAGCATCTTTTGTAAAACCCTGCCTGGTAAATGCAGATGTCATTCAAACTACACACCCCCAGTGTGTAAGACTTCTGTTCTAAAGTTTGTAGTCTCTCTCAAAACAAAATGAATCAGCGGATTGTCCCTTTTAACCAATCAAGCACATACAAGCATAAAGTAACATTTAGGGATATGTGTAAATTAACTTTGACACCACAGTCGGTCAGCTTACCGGTGATCAGGTACTGGTACTTGTTGATGTCAAACTTCACACCGCACAAACTCTCTGAGGCGTCTGTGTAAATGTGCTGCACGTGCTGGACTTTTTCGAATCCTTTGTACATCTGCAAGACACGAGAAACAGAATTGGGGTTAAAAAACCTAAATAAAAAGTGCAATGTTGTACCCCTCACCCTGGCACCACGCCACTGGCTCCACCTGCTCACATAAATTAATCAGGAATGAAAACAGTTCGCCGGCTTTATCAGATGACATTCCTTAAGGAATGCCTCGCGGGAGAAGTATTCGGCTGTGCCCTTTACTAAATCATAGATAACCTGATTACGTTGTGTAATGTGCTGTGACTTTGATGCTTTGGCAAGGTCATTGCTGAACCGTGGAAGGTATGCAGAGCCAACAGTCAGTGTTTGCCCTGAGAACTGTTGGGGTTTTTTCAGTGTAATTTATTTGTCTGGGAACAACAGGAAATCCCTGTTTAGACAGAAAAGCAGAACAAACTGTTACTTAAGCCTGAAACTGCAGAGGTTTTGGAAAGCCAAAGGCATTTGTCTCATAGGATTTGTTGAAATTTGGAGGGAATTGTATTATATTATAGCCCACAAGGAAAACCACTGTTTGCAGTATAAACCAGCAGACTGTAATACAAATAAATAATACAAGAGGTGCAAAGGTCACATCTGATTCCTGAGGATAATCCTTACAGTGATGATGGTTGTGCTTCACTAACAAGGGGCCACTTAATGCTTTTGTACAAACTGGGATCTGTACTGTTGCAGCGCATGACTCTGTTGAAATGTTTACACTCAGAGAAAGGAGTTTAGTTGTACTGTAATGCCTGTAAGCCCGCTAATCCTCTGGCCTGGCTCCTGTCTGAGCAGCAGGCCGATGTCAGCATCTGTCAGAAATATGCAGCGTTATGTAAGAATATAGAGGAAGTGAAGAATAGGCTTTCAGGATAAGTATCCCGAACTGCTTTTCAGCTATCACACAGCAGCTGAGGGGGCGGAGAGTCTTCCTGCCACATCCAGTGAATGACATTTTATGCGCCTCTGCGTTTATAAAAGAGATGAAAGATTATTCTTAAATGGAAGAAAAATAGGTTGTTAATTTCATGTTGTTAACACTTTCAGTGCAATGGCCTTGTGGTTAAAATCGGAGTCATGTGTATGTACACAGCAGAGGATTTGTCATGTGTGGTCATCGAACATGACATTTGCAACTCTCTGACCCTTTTGAAAAGAAATCACTTACTATTAAAAAAGATAACCTGTTAAATAAGGGGCAATAATAAAAACCAGATAGTCAGCTAAGGAAATTGCAACTTAAGCCAATGATTACAATATTTCCATAGCATTCTGCTAAGCTCTGTGAGCTAAATATGAAGCTATACATATTTATACAACTATTCCTTCAAAGCTGAAAGATAATCGGATTCTCACCTTCATTTGCTTGACAGTGTAGCGCATCGTTCCAAAAGGTCCATCCCTCAGGAGCTTCTTGCCCACCACTTTAGCTCGAATCACTGTAAAGACAAAACACAGCTGTGTCAGTGACTTTGAAATGATCAGAACAAACTGTCAATTCCTCTAACGTATAACTTTGAGCTTTCCTCCCCAATCCATCAAATAGAACAGTGCCACCGCCAGTACGAGGCATTAGCAAACCCATTATAAATACCATTTCAGGACGAGGTTGGCACTGCAGTTAATCCGTTTATCCGATTTTCTGCATTGCTGCTGTTTGCCAAGGGAGGCCAATGGGGGGAAAAAAACACTACAGGGACTTTTGAGTTAGAAACAGAAATTAGAGGAAAAGTGTAAAAGGTCTCATCTATGTACCAAGGGCATGTACGTCCACTTTTTGTACCTTAGTTTTCATTTTGTAGATGTATTTTTCAGATCAAAATTGACTAAACTTGTCCTTGGCTCCATATCACGTGTTTGCAGGTTGAAAACATACGATTGGAAAAAGGTGCAGCCACTGTTTAAAGAGGTTTCCTTCTATATTGGGATCAGGGCTTGAAAAAGATCTTATCCTGTGTGCAGGACCCACATGTAAACGTCGGCAAGGTGAAAAAAGCTTGGTGGCAACTTTGATTTGTTTGCTTTCACTCATGTTGGAGTAAGGGGGCTTATTGTGGAAGGCCAGGGAGCTGGGAGTGTAGAAATGTGTGATCATTTGAGCCGGTGAATAGAGTTTAACCAGAGCTGCGGGCCCTGCATAAGCTGTCAGTCCTCTGAAGTTCACCTGTTGCCCACAGCCGACCGGCCGCAGACACAACTAACACTGACCATGTTTGTTATCTTCTCCCGGTGGAATTTCCTTACACATTCTTCGGGGGCTCACATTCCCCAGAAAGGCAAAAGATGAGAGGCCTTTCATTCTTTTTCGACTGGAGAAAGAAGTGAGGCATTTGGCGTTTTCTGTTTGATATGTATTTGTCTAGCTGTCCTACTTACAGGCAAATGGAAATGGGCATAAAAATAAAACTCAAACAGGAAGCAGTTACATCACGACCACCCAAAAAGTGGTGACCACAAATTTATTTTGGACGTGTAGACCCCAATTTGAACCAAGACTTTTTTTTAAATAACCCCAAAAATCTTATTTTGAGCCAGCATGGACAAATTAAATGAATGTGGCCATCGAGCAGCTTACCAATAAAAATACAGTGTACTCTACTTAGTTTATTTTAAGTTAATTTGAGGAATGTTTCTGATCATCAATGAAATGTGTTTATGGCTAAAGTACAAACAAAGGTCCTGCTTCTGCTGAAAACCACAACAGTCAACCTCATGGTGGCAACAGATAAAAAGTCAGAGGAGCACTGAAGTCATTATGAATCATCCTCTGAGCACCTTGGATGTCTGTACTAAAGCCATCCCTAGAGCTTATTTTTGTACTTTCATAACTCATGTTCCACTGGTGTAGAAAAAAAAAAAGAATATTCGAGCTGTATTAATCTGTTCAAATATAAAATTTGTGACTCACCTGTTGGCTTGTCAACCAAGTGAGGCAATACTGCAATGCAGTGTAGGATTGGGCAACATGGGCTTTGTTAGAATATATTGCAAAATAAACACAGCAGAGTGCATAGGTGACTTCTTTTCACCTGCCAGCATTGTGTTGTACTCACTTTCACTGATGGCACTTTCTGAATTTTCACAGCGACTTCCTGCCAAACATTTGATCCATTTATTTGTCAACTCTTTTAATATGAACCAAAGAGCGCCATTGCCTCATGGACCTCTGCTAAATGTACCCAAATGCAGTTTGACAGACGTTTGCTGCTGCAATTACTCCCAGGACCCAAGGCACAATTTAAGAGGAATGTGCAGATATACCAGGATACTTTTGCCTCTGTTAAATACGCTGCTGCCGTTATTTTCAAAACCTAGTTTCTTACTTTGCCCTGACCTCAAAACCAACCCTCAGGAGAAACAAATGTTCGTGTTTGAAGTTTTTATTGAAGTACATCCAGATAGGACCCTTCTTGTTGGACGGCAGCCACTAATTGGCCAGTGATGGTGCCATTACCCAAAGGAATGTGTGAAGGGCCTCAGCTGCTCCGGAGACTGAAGATTTGTGCCGTTCCCTTGCAGTGACCCCTTGACCTCCTCTTCATTCAGCAGTTATATTTACATACATCCGCAGGGCTGCCTGCTCATATCAAAAACTCTACGAGTGTTTATTAAATCTAGTTTCATAATGTGATCCCACATCACCCTGATTCAACTGGAAACTATGGACATACTGTGTCCAAAGTTTATTCTAACTCTTCTTTGTACCACTTGCACTGATATACACTACCTCATAAGGATGTATATTCACCAATTTCTACAACTTTTATTGAGCTCATACCGACACCACTGCTTCCCCTACAGAGGTGATAATATGATCAAAGTTTGTGGCGTCTTGCTGCATGAATTTACATATTAATAAACAAACACATAGTTTAATACTGCTGTAACTGTTTCATGCTTAACAATACAGTTTAATTAGGGGTTTGTACATTGCCTAATTTACACAATTGTTAGCAAAATGAACCAAATGACCAGCTTGGATCCTCAGACTTGCCAATACCAATAAAGATCCTTTATAGTTTCTGGTGGTAACTATGGTTGCCAAGGTCACATGGCGATCTGCGGTGGCAAGTTGAAAAAATGTAACCATCATAAACTGGCTGAATCTGGTGGCAAACACCTGTGCATGTTTGCCCTCCCTCTCCTTGCAACAACCACCACGTTTACATTGAAAACAGTGGCGGTGGCATTAGCAACTGCTCGCTGTCTGAAAGCACCTTAAAGGTTATGCCAACTGGGGTCACATGACCTAGTTAATAACCCAGTGGGTAATGTAGTCGATTTAAGTTTAAGTTGATTTATCTATTAGCTACTACTTTTTTAAACATTAGGAATTGCAGCCCAGTGCCGTGAAGCACAAGTATTCATCATATGCAGATCTGACATACATTTTCAAGAGTGGGAGGCTTTTCGTGATAAGAGAGGTAACCAGGGTCTGACAGAAAAGAAAATAAGTGAATACATTTTTCACTCCATATCTCTTGCCTAAAGCAGGGGATTACACAAGCGTGGATGGAAATGCTAATTCTTAAGGTGAGCATGTAATTTAGTTAAACGTTTATTTCAGCCTATGTACAATGTGACAAACTGCAGGCATGACAAGAATAAGGTTGCTCATCTGTGTGCGTGTGAGGGAGTGAAAGAAAGCGAGGCACACTGCGAGTGACGGTGATTTTAGTATGCAGAAAGTGGTCCAAGTGTAAGGAGGCGAGTGGGAGGAAGAGGAATTCTCAGGACGACACACTACCACGCTCAAAAATAAACACTGAAACTGAATCCTCTGAAACGCCGGAGCATAAAGCCTGTAACGTCCACTTACTGGTTGGCAAAATGCAAAGGCAGCCTATGAAGCATGAACATGATGAGTTTTTAACATTACCTCTGATACTATGGTGGTCTGTTCCTGTCACAAGAGGGAAAGTTTTGAGTCCAGCAATGTTAATAATACATTTTTTTCTTTTACTGTAGGGTTCTAACCAGTGTTGGTGGGTAACTAGATGGGGGGTAACAGGCTCTAACATTGCTGTACAGTGTAAAGTTTGTTTACCAGCGGTTAAAATGCTGGATGTGAAACCTGAGGAAACATCTACAGGTCAGTTCCTGTAACCGCAGTCAGTCACAAAATAAAGTATCCTAGGTCGACCTCTCGTCTCACCACGTAATGTAGCTCTATATTTAGCTCGCTGTCCGTCTAGTAGCTGAACATTTAGGTTTAATCTCCTTTCAGGATAGATTTATTGCTAGCTAGTAGCTAGCTAAGAGACGCCTTTAGCAGAGCTGCACCTCCATTTATAAACGCCTGGATATAAACTCTTAGAAGCTAACGGTGGTCCTCCTTGAATAGTGATTGTTCGCCCAAGAACATTCACTTACTGTTTTTATTAAATATTGACTCAGAGAGGTCATTATGCTGTGACATTTCTACAGGGCACCAACAGCCTAAATGATTTGATGGTAACTATGCTACATACTATGCTTTGTCATTTTTGACAATCAAGAATTTACCAACCCTATGGAAAAGTCTTCAGACATCACACCTAAAGGTTTAAGACATATAATTAATCCAAAGGTACAAGGTACACTTGTTTATCATAATTAGTCATGTCATCATCATCTCATTCAGTTATAGAAATCAACATTACTGGTTATATCATTATCTCATTGGTTATAGAAATCAACCTGTGGTAATGGAGTCAGTCTGTCCCCTGAACAACAAGCTCGGGGATCTTTGGACACATTCTTAGGGGGAGGGAGTTCACTGCCACAGGAGTGCCGCCTGGAAAACCTCTCCTCCCAGATTGGCTGGGAGTGAGTAAAAGCCAGGTTGCACCTATCTACCTGGTGAAGACTTAAGAGGAAACAGTTGTGAGGACAAACCTCTCAAGCCCCCCCTACACAATCTTAGCTAATCTAAACATACGCATATAAATCAAAATTGCATAGGAAACATTAGCATAGCAGAATGCATTTTACTTCTTATCATCATCATTGAAAAAAGGAGGAACCCATGTAGTGTCTGAGTCCAAGCCTGGAGTGTTGTTCTGGTCCAGTCGAGGAAGGAGGACATACTGACCAGTAAGCGTGTTGAAGAACCCAGTCACCAGACATTTCATTATCGGAAGAATTATCACCACGACAACGACACCGAGGCGAACAGCCCCCATTTTCACCGTTTTCAGCCATCCTCCAGATGTGAGCCATGACCACCAGTCTGAACCCTCCCACTGAGACTGTCCTTTACTTTCTTTTCGTGCAAAAGGCGGTTGAGATGGTCAACAAACGAAGAGCTTTCATCTCAGGCGTCAAAAGGCCAGAACCGGTGTCTACCATCGCCGTGAGATTCTCAAGCGTCTCAGCCAGGAAATCAATCTCGTGTGCATTGTTTACCACCCCATACCAAGGTGCAACCCCAGACAGAAATGTAATACCTGGTGCTACCCGTGTTGCTCTTTTTCGATTGCTAAGTGGATAGTAGTGGGCGTAATGGGTAGAATGATGGGTCAAATTAGATTCAATGCGTGCATGAGGAACCAATTTAGCAAGTTAACATGTACCGCACCATCCCGGTGGAAGCCAAATGTATACATGTTTCCCACACACCCAAACATGGTCCGTCAGTGTACCAAAACCATCCCCTGTAGGGATGCGCACTAATGGGTTGTCCGAAGTACCACTAGAGTTTAATAATGGTGTTAATCCTGTCATATTCGTGTGTGCTAGATAGGGCGTGTGGTTAGAGTTTCTGCAGGTATCCTTAGTTCCAAAATAAATTCCGCAAGTGGACGCAATTGTTTGTTTGCACTTCAAATTCCCTATCAACATATCAGGCTTTCCCTTATGTTGCCGTGTGGTGGCCCCACCAGTGGTCTCAGTGTTAGTATTTCTTTTGTAGTTTTCACATGGCACACAAACATCTTCAAATAATAACACATAGTCTCTTGTTTTCATACATTACACAGTTTATTTAAGATGGTTTGTTGCTAATTAGGGTGCACATTTATTAGTTATCATTCTGTCCTAAGTTTCTTTAATTTGCAAATAAAACTTACCTTCTTTGTTCTTTTGAGCTCACAAAGGACCAGATGGATCGAAGGGAGAACCTTTTAAACCCTACAAACAGGAAGTGGGAGAGGCCAACAAACTGCTAACTAAAGGGGGCGATTGGAGAATGACGATGTTCTTTTTGGTTGTTTCTGAGTAGTAATTAGTTAGGATATT
>JAVQJL010042132.1:0-13338 GCA_036024295.1 Nannoperca obscura
TAAGACTAGTTTAAAGTCATCTTCATTGAAAAGTACAGTGCTTTTCCTTCAAAAATAAGGACATTTCAATGTGACCCCAAACTTTTGAACGGTAGTGTATATATATATATATATAGATATAAATCTATATATACAAATGCACATTCTACCTGTATACCTGATAGTGTAGATTTCACTACATCTACAATTTAAAGTTGAAGCAGAATCTGTTGCTAGCATCATATTGGTAGTTTTGCTGCAGTAACTAGAAGCTGTGGTGGAAATCTGAAAGAGTCTCTGAATCACCAAAGTCTTTGGAGTATGTATTAAACTTTCTGCAGAAAGGACCACTGATGTGCTCTCAAAGGGTGTCATTGTCAAGACAGGGGGCTAAACAGGAACCTGGTTACACTGTCTTTATAGGGAGCAAGCATGTGAGTGTAGCAAACTGATCAGGCTGGTACCCCCCCCCCCATGTCTCCTGTTACAGGCCCATACAAGTCACCAGTCAAATAAGGAATTCCATAACAGAATGAATTCCAAAGGATGAGCCTTGAATACAGCCGTCAGATACCAGACAGATAGAGGGGTGTCTGTTAACGAGGACACCAGAAGGACAGTCTCGCAGTAAGAATGATCAAGAGACAGATACAGAATAATTACATCACAAGACGGGTACTGAGTAAATTTCCATTACAAGGCGTATAAATGAGCATCACTCTGCCACCTGTTGCAAACTCCACAGCAAAATGCTTTAGCTCTGCTGCAGTGCCTCACAGGGGCCTGCATCTGTTGTGGGGACCCCGCAGAGGCCCTCTGATCACAACACAGTATGCCTCCAACCTGCTTATGAGAGCACACTGAGCTGGGAAGAGGCACTAAAGCATCAGCTTAGTCTGGACTATTCTCCTGTCCCATGAGGTTATTTGGACTGCTTAGGTTTAGGTTGTTGGTAGTGTGTGCAGCTGTGTGTCTCACTGTGAAGATCCTGTGATAACAGTTCAGTGGGGTATGGGTGGTACATACATACACTGGTATGGGTCCCTGAAATAAAAAGGCACCACAAATTGCAATGTCTAGTTTAGATCCAGCCAGGGACTTCTGTTTACTCTCATCTTGCTTCCAACGAAGGTTTGTTCAACATCAAAATAGGTGAGAATTTAAATAAAAAAGTCTAAAGGATATCACGGCTCTCCAAACAACCGGCCCTAGAACTGATCTCTATAAGCAGATATCTGCATATGAAAGCATTCTGGTTTCCATTTGTAGTTTGTTTATAGGCTGAGTAATATTGACCAATCACGTTTGAGTGGGCTTTGGTTGCATGCAGGTAAACAGTTCGTGTGGAAAACAAAAGAGGCAGAATGCAGTCTGATTAGCTCAAAACCCATAAGCTACACCTGTCTGACGATAATTTTGCTGTTTATCAATCTTGTAACTCTAGAGGTTAGCTTTATATTAGCTTTTTAAAAATGTATCTGCATTCAAATTGTCATTAGATGATAGTTTATGGGTTCTGAGATTGCTAATTGGACTGTAAACAATGACCAGTGCACAGAAGAGGAAGTCATGTCCCGGACATCTGGAAATCTGCCAACCAACAAACAATGATCAGCTGACTGATGAGTAAAAAGAATGTGTCTTGGTGATTTGGTTTTGGTTAAGATCTGTTGTATGATACATAGAAACATACTCTATCAGCCAACATGCTATACAACATCATGTATCTGTGCCTTCAGACTTCCATCCATCAAACCTCTCCACCAAAATATATATATAAAAATGATCTAATAAAATGTAATGTACTATGGTAAGAGCCTCTTGCTATGATGGCTATTAAGGTTATCACGTGGCGTAAAGAAGTTGCTGCATTTGTGGGTTTTAGTTTTCACTTCTCTTTGGGATGTGCTGCACTCTGGGATTAAGCGATGAGCCACTTCTTCCTCAGTACAAAGTGGTCAGGATTGTGAAAGGGTCATGCAGACTCAAAATGCAAATGCTTGCAAATACATTGCTGCACCTTCTTCAGGCTGCTCCAGCTGGGTTATCTGCATGGGTCAGACTAAGCTAATGGACAGTTTCACAACCTTGTTTCACATGTGTCACTGGAAGGTTTCAGAGATCCAGGACTTTTGTCTCAGCTCCCAACGATGTGGACTCCATACATGCATATGCCACTGCTGCACATAAACCTATTCTGCTTTGGACAGTCTGATTTTACCCCTAATTTGCTTTGCTGTCAAGTTTTGATGTATATTTTTATTTGTTTGCACACTGGCTGCAACCAGATGATTTCCCCATCTGGTCAATAAGATAATATGAATGTTATTCTAGTCCCACAGCCTAAAAATATGCCCACCACAATAACATCATCAGCCAACACAGCCACTACAAAACACACACTGACACATGCTGAGGACAAGCTCTGCACCTCCCCTGCTGCATGTTGTGCACAAACAAGTCATGTCAGTTTTCCGGTCACAGGCTTCTCCATTGCCAAACATCTGAATGGATGCTGATCCATAAATATTTAATTGGCCCCTTGTCTTCCCTGAGAGGAGACTCCAATCCCTCAATATCTGACTAACAAGAATGAGGGAAGAGGAGGAGGAAACTCAGAATGGAGGAAGAGAGAAAAAGAATTGGCAGGAATAAACACGTTTGTTTGCGTGCAGCACCACCAAAAGTGAAGTGTGTGTTCTTCCGAATGGGTGGATGCACCATCACAGCACAGCGTGACAGTGATGTTCCATTGATGTTCGAAACAGGAATGGAGAGAGCAGGGAGCGGGAGTGATGGAAGGAAAGGTTGAAGGAGGAGAAAGGAAGGAAAGACAAGGAAAGAGGGAGGGACACCACAGAGTGACATGTGCACAGTTGGACAATGCAATTGCATCCACTTAGACGTATAGACTGTGTTAGTGGGAGTTCAGGGAGGAGTGCATGATTGTAAGCATGGTGGGTGGATGAGGAAGGCGATGGAGGAAACTGGAGGTGGAAAGTGGATTAGAAGGGAGATAGACAGTTTTCATTAGTATGATTTTCGATTATTATATTTGGATATAAGTGATTCAAGGTAACCAGAAAAAAGAAGAGAGTAAAATGATAATAAATGATTTGACAGTGATTGTCCCTGGCCTGATTAACATAAAGTGGTTGTCCCCCTGCAGGCTTTTACATGAAATAAACTATATTGTTGTAATACATATACGTTGAACTATTGCTTTTCACCTTTAGTGTAGGCTCTATATTACTTTGGAGTGAGTTGGAATAGATGTATGTTTGTCTTTAGAGTTTCCCACTGCCTTCAGTTGTTATGCAAAGCTAGGCTAGGCTGTGCACACAGTAGATAGAACGCAAACAGAACTTTGTCTGCTTCAAGTTTTGCAGCACTGCAACACAAATCACACAATCACAGGGTCAAATGTAAACAGAGGTCACTTTAAGCATTTGAACTAAGGACCAATGATGTTATTTGATGGTGAGGACAGTCTTGAAGATATACTGTAAAGTGGGGTTTGGTAGGAAAGTAAACAAGGTTATAAGGGATAAGTACCGAGGGACAGAAGGACTAAGAGTGGCAGAACTAGGAAGGGAGGAGGGAAATAAAGACATAAAGGGGAGCCAGAGCGGAGAGGGGAAGAAATAGAGGGAAGGAAAGCGAGTAAGACAGAGATTAACTGTGTTCTGACCTCTAGCAACAGCATCACTGGGCTGCTGTCTGTCTGATTAGAGCTGCTGCATACTGACTGTAGCACCAAGGATGCAGCAGTGATAGGCGGAACTTAGGAGTATTAATTAATCTATGACCTTTATTGACCTCTGTTGGGATACAGTAAGAATTGCATCAACGTTAATAGAAAAATCTGTTCCAGTGTAAGTCTGCCACCCGACTGCTCTCCTCCACCCCTTCTGTCCACTGTCAGTATCTAAGGTATCCAGCTGAGTTGGTGCGGTTACGTGTAGACGTATGTAACCACAGCAGTTCTGGCATCGAAAGGCAAAATATAAGCCAGTTCTATTTAATATTGGGCTTAGAGTCATGTCCAGTTAGGAGAACTCAGGGGCCAGTGTCGGTATCCGGGATTGGACTGGTGTACTTGGGACCGATGCTGGTCAGCAGGGTTGGGTCCAGAAGGGTGGCCAGGGGCTGATTCTGACAGAACAGACATGCAAGCCAGATTAAGACCTGTGTTGGATCAACCTATTATTTTAACAAAATGGGTGGAGCTAGAGCAATGACTAGTCTGAAGACTATTTCACAAACTACTGTACTTGCTGAGCTAACCGCTAACATGCTAGCCTGTGACTGATCCAAACTACAGAAAGTCCGATTTTACCATAAAAGAGACCGTATGATAAATAGTGTTTCTCGCTGCAGGCCTTCATATGGTCCAGATTAAATATTTGCTACACAGTCATTCAGCTAAGATTGATGATGTGACTAAGTTTTGAAAAGTGCCTGAAACAAAGTTATCCTTGTTGAAAGCTTTTCTTGGGCCATGATTAAAATGAATGCTGCCTCCACAGTGACTGGCTGCTTAACTTGCCTGTGTTGTGAATTCATGGCGAGAGCTGTAATATGAGGTGCCAGAGGTGCTGAGAGAAGAAAGCGATAAATAAGAGATATGTACCCACAGAAGAGACAGACGAAGGGAAGAGAGTAGAAGGCAGACTGAGAAAATTAGTCTGAAGTGTAAGTGGGCAAATACTTCTGGCAGATCACTGTAGTCTAAACATCTTTACTGGAGCATTTCATTCCCTCTCCTCCTGCCTTCTCTTTGTTAGACTTTATGTCAGCTCCTTTTCTTCACTGTCTCTTAATTCCTAGATAGACTGTATGACAGCCTCTTCCTCTCATATCACATAGAATCAACAGAAGTATATTCCAAACATCTCTTTCTGTTTATACATGGGCCCACCGACGTCTATGCCCTCCTGTTGTGTTGCTTTGTGCATTTGTAATAGTGATGAGCGATCTTTCTTCACTAACACAGCAGTTCTAATTCATCACAAGTCATCAATTCAGTCCTATCCTGCTGCACAGGCTGTCTTCATATACTATATTGCCAAAAGTGGACAGACACAGTGGTTTGTGGATCTTCATACTTCAAACAGTTGTGTGCTTCCAACTTTGTGGCATTAGTTTGTAGTATCCCTGTGCATCCATGAATGGTTGCACCACATCACCCTACATAGGTGCCCAGCCTCACTAAAGGCTTGGTCACACCAGGAAGTAGCACAGCAAAGTTCATCATCATCATGTGCTCGCGGAATGGGTGGTGCTAGCAGCTTGGTGACGTAGTGACCCCACACGAGGCCAGCTGGTGAGCCAACCGCTAACATGCTTGCCAGCCAGAAGCATGCTAGCCAGTCACAATAGCTCTTCTAGCTAGCTTTCTTTGGGCATGGATTTGGATTAAGAAGTTTTAACAATCATCCTCGTACACTTTGTTTGTGTGTCCACATACATTTGGCCACATAGGACACGGTCATAAGCAGAAGCACTTTGCACCATCTTGAGCCTTATACATAATAAAAAATGTTATAGTGATAATCTATATTTGAATATTTATCCATATCTTCAATAATATCTTTAAATCTTTGTATGTTTCATATTCAGGATGCACCACACATGCATGTGCCTGTATTGTGGCTTCTGTTGCACTGGCTGGTTTAATTGAATAATAATGTAAAATCAATAACATTAATCTGTGTCTATGTCTGCTTTGTGGCAGTGCTCTATACGACGTGCGTTTGTCATTAAGCCAACAGACTTTATGTGTGGCCTGAAAGACAAGGGTTGACATTAATGATACATGTTCTAATTATTTTATTACCAACAGTATGCTGCAGTTGTGTGAAAACAGCGATCAGTCGCTCCGTGATGTCTGAAACAATGTAAGCTGAGGTTGTTTCCACCCTCCCTGTCTTATCTGGTTTGGGAACAGGGCTCTTGGGACGGGGATTAAGAGGGACAGAAATTAAAGAGGCGTTGTTTTCATAGAGTGTACAGTTCCTTCACTGCATGGGCGTCAGGATTTTATTTTCAGATTTATATATTACATTTAGGCATTTAGCAGACGCTTTTATCCAAAGCGACTTCCAAGTGGAAATGTGCAGGCTACACATATGTACATGTGGAGTTCAAGCAAATGTGCAGTGAGTTTTGCTGGGAATGAGAATATATACTGTACTAACTGTAGGTAATATAGGCAACACAAACACAATGATTTTGAATGTATTGGTATTTTTTGGTTGACACAAAAAAAGAGGGCTAGCTTGAAGAAAACTTATAGCACACTTGTGTGTGCACAATGAGCTGTGATGGTATTTAGAAGCAGCCACCACAAGGTCACCTGCTCGTGGAAATATTCTTCTCACGAGTCAAGTTGTAAGACTGACGGAAGTGGCTGTTGTCTCCAATCTTAAGTGAGTGATAAGTCACTAACAGCACTTGCACTACCTTGTGTTATTAGCTGTCTAAACTCATAAATTGCCACAGGTGACAGGCAGTAATGGGCCCACAGGTTGTGACAAAAAAAGGTGAATGCTCAGCTGCCAGGTCAGGCTCCATTTTCTAAAAACCTCTCCGAAATCTTGCACATATACAGACCACAGAAAACCTCTTGGTGTGATCGTATTTACATATTATTGTCATTTATGCTGCAAATTACTTAGTGGAAGGAATTATTTTGTTCATTTTTGAATGGATGTGGGAGGCACAACAGGATCTGATGGCATGTGCAGCTGCAAATCACATTTCCCGTTTACATGATACCATCAAAGTGGCATCAGGGCTTACCATTGACGGACAACAACCAATAGAACACTTTTCTCTACAATTCTTTTAAAATAAAAATAAAAACATGATCCCAGTGGTGGGGAAAGACTGATTAACTTTATTACCTGTGCCAACCTTAGAAGTCCCTCTCCTCTCAAAAATGTGTGTTTAATGTTTGGGCTTTTCTGTGCAGGATGTCTGTAGATAGGGACTTTACTGATCATAAGGAACATGCAGACAACCATCTGGCATGTAAGAACTTTACCTGTTACAAAGTAGTTGTATATGCCTTTAGTAACCATGCATGAACTGTAGGGGTGGCAGTCTATACATTGTAAAGTCATGCAGACTTTCTAAGGCAGCTATTAAAAGTTGCAGGATCCGGCTGAACCCACTCCGCATGACTTATTTTGTGGTTCTAGACTTCATTTGTCGGTGTAGAGACAGCAGCTTTCAGCATGACACTTTACCATATTTTAATATTAAGTCCCACACTGTACTGCACTGTTTTGTTTGGCTGACACGTTGGACTCAAGTGGCTCTTGAAGATTATTGCAAAGCCACGCTGTTTCAAATTGCATTGCCAAGTGCTCCAAGATTATTAACAAATCTGTGCTGCTTTTTGCAGTTAGCTGTGGAGTAGCAGTAACAGTTGGCTCAGAGCCACAGTGTTTGAATATATTAATGATGATGCATGGAAATCTTGTAACCTCAGATTTTCCCATTTTCTTCTCACTTGAATGGAAAGTTTACATAGCCTTCAATGTGCTGAGTAAGTTCTGTAATGCTCAGACTCATTACAAACCCATTTAAAATTGTAAAGAGAAGGGGGGGAGGGAATCAATTGGCAAAACAAGAGCTTAGTTTTCAGCTGCTGAAAAGCTTACATTTTGGAAAATCCATGGTGGCATCTGAAAACTTGCATTGTTGAAAACAAAATGCATGCTTCCTGCCTGGCTAAGTGAATGACTGACTGATTAGGTGACCTGTCACTGAGTTAGGTCCAAGAAATCCAGCTGCTATGAGTGACATGTTGACAGCTCAGTAAATGAAATCCAGCATTTTACTGCCAGCGAGCCACTCGGGCAATGCTTGGCCTTTTCTCTCCGGGATTTGCATGGAGAGTGCAGAATATCATACAGATACACACAAGCAAACACACACTTCATCAGAGGTGAATGGACGAGCAGACAGCACAACACGTTAACAGGGCGAGTCCCCCCCCCCCCACGCACACACACAAATACACGGTCACACTGTATATGTCAGTAATATTTCTCCTTGCTCTAGAAAGCAGCGAAGCGTGGCCTGGTTATGTTATTACCTTAGCAACAAGCTGCCTTATATCCTAGCTGAGCTAAGCTGCGTGTGTGTATGAGAGAGAAAGAGAGAGAGAGCTAGACAGAAACAGAGAAAGAGAAAAAAAGCCATAAACTGCTTTTTTGTGCATCCGATCCCAATTCATGTGTTTGTATGTGTGTGATAATGTGAGTCTATATTTCACCATGTAGAAGAGTCTATTGAATATACACGCACATAAACCTGGATTTTGGTTCTTTGCAGCAGCACCCGGGCTCATTGTGACCTGCATATGGTTTAATTTTCACACAACAAATATTGGATTACATTTGCACAGGCCTGTTACCGTACCAGCAGCTCAATAGCCCTGCTGCTCGGGGCTTACTGTAATTGTTGCAGTTATGGTTAATTAGCTTGCAAACACTGAGTTTTCAATTTCAAATCAATATGAAGAAAGAAAAAAAAGTGTGTACAGCCTGCTGACCCACAGGTGCCTTTAAATAAAAAAGAAGCAATGTGTAGCATTTTACCATCAATAAGTCAGTACCACGATTATTTTAAGACTGGTATGATAGTAAGACTGGTAGGTAACAAGCAAGGTCACCATTGAGAAGACTGGCAGCTTCTGGAGTATCTTTGAATTTTACATTGTTTACCAATGGAATGAATACGGCAAGAAACTCTTTGTTTTGATGCGAACAAATGGAAATTATTGAGATTTTTCCGGCTCAAATGGAATTAACCCTTGTGCTACCTTGCGGGTCTTATTGACCCGGTGGCCCATTGTCTTGACCCAGTGTCTCCTCCAGAGGGTAGCACAAGGGTTAAAGCTTTTAGATGTTCTGGCAGCCACAAATGGTTTGAGTGAAAGGCTTATAGAAGTATCACTCCCAAAATGTTGCTCCCTATTTAAGCAAAATGTGCCTGGCACAGGGATGGTAGACAGGACACAAGGAGTATTGACAATGTTTTCTGAATCTTAATGAGCACTAACAGTAAAAGTGGCCTGGGTTTCAGGGTACCAATTTTCTTGAATATAGTATCATTTTCTTGACAGTAATTATAGGTATCATTTTAAACTGCATACACAAAAACTTTCAAGTGTCAAAATGAAACACTTCAGCCTGCACCACCACCTACACATGTTTGACTATCAACCAAGCCAACCTGTGCTTGCAGGGTTCCCTCGGTTATCTTGCTAAAATGTCCTGATACTGCTTCTGGGCCATGTTCCATGTTTGAATGAGTATCTACTAAAGCACTTGTTATGAAATGTTAGGGTTTTTAGTCAAAGTTCAAACGTCAATTCTATTGTAGCATTCAAAAAAACTAATGCTCCCATGAAAATAAAGCAGCACATGTAATATATGACATTGGAACTGCCAACTGTATATGTTTTTAGCCTTTGCTATCTCAAGTCTACAGCCATGCTAGCAGCTCTTTGAGGCTACTGTACTGCACTGTACAATGCCATTTCATGGCTAGTTAATATGGCAACAATGACAATGCTAACATGTTCAAGTGTAGCAGGTATGATGTTTATCATGGTCACCATCAGTTAAGCGTGCTAGCATGCTAACATTTGATGATTAGCTGTAAATACAAAGCACAGCTGAGAGTGGTGGAACTGTAATTATCTTTGCAAGTCTTTATTCATTGGATAACTTCAAATGTTGACCTGCTAATGGCAGCAGAGATAAAGTCGTCACCGTTTTCTTATGAGAATAGTTATTGATTCTACACACAGTTACAAAAAGCGTCCAGTTTCCAACACTATTTCTAAATTCCGAGTAGCTTTGCAATCGTGTCTAGAGGAAAGCACAATATATTGCACATGTACTATATATAATGATTGCTGACATGTCCAACTGAGAGTCTATGGGAGCCGATCCCATTGGAGCAGCAAAAGAACAGATAATGGAAAATGAACCTGCATCTCCTGAGCGTATTGCAGTTGTTTCGTTGTCCTTACATTACTTGTAAGGCGTCTCACTAAGCCCAGCTTCTCTCTCTTACATCTCCATGCTTTCTCTTCTCCCTCTATCACCCCTGCCTTCATCCATGCCTTTCCCATCCTCAGCCCATCCACTATATTTGTTTCCAAATAGGCCATCTTACCTTTCCCCCTACTCCCCCCCAGGCACCTTCACGCCTCCATTCCCATTCCCTCCCTTTTTCACCATTTCCCCTGATATTTATTATTTTTTATCTCTTACTCCCTCATTCTTTTTAAACATAATTGCAGGGTTGGAATGGAGTTCCCTGTCTTAGATTTCCCCCTGGGCTGAAAAGGTGTAGCTACATGTGCCAGAATACTAACAGTTTGTTGTTTGAGGTTCAACAAAAAAGAAACAAGTGAATTATAAACAGAAAAAGACACATTTTCAGAAAGCAGCATTGTCCACGTCAGGGGAAATATACTGTAGTTTCTTACTGAAACAGCAATTTGTACCTTTCTTGAAATGGGTGTCAAAAGACATCTTGAGGTTTAGTTTAAAATAAAAGGTGTTCAAAATAAATAATTATGACACTTCAGTTCCTTTTAGTAACACTTACACATCTTAGTCATATATTTTTCTCAGCAATTTGAAGATAATATTTCAATTTCAGTTAAACCTCAACTGACTGACAATAATGATCAGATCCATGCGGGCTGTTACTTCCTGTATGACACGACCCTCACAGAGGAACACAGGGAAGGAACTCATTACTGAAACAAATGAATCTTTGTCCAGTGCTCCTTGTATGTAAAGGGTTAATAAACTGCAACACCAAATCCAGTGTGATATTAAACAGTTACTCGAACTGAGGAGGAATATTATTAAGATTATGATTATTTATATTACACACAAATGATAAAGGGTAACTTCACTCCCCATGGTCGATCTAGTTTTTGCTGACCTACAGTGGTTTAACCGTTCACCTTTCTGCAGTGATGTACATGTGTCCTGAAAGATGTGATGCTGGGCCAAGTCAGAGTTGTCTGTACTAAAATGTGAACACTATTAGCTGCCTATAGCTTTAAGATGTCACCTTCATTTAGTCAAAAATAGGTGAAACAAGGAGGGCCAATACATGGAAACTCTGTTACACCAAATTGTTAAAATTCAAATATGACAACCTTCAGGTCTCAATCCATGTATTAAACAGATATTGTACATGTTTTCACACTTAAAAATGTAACAGATTTCAGCTTTATATATTTGCTTTTTTAAATTGATAATAACTGCACATTAATTGCAGGTGGATATGCTCTGAAGGGTTATCTTAATGCTGTCTAACGTTCATCAGTGACTTCCTGGAGTCTTGTCATTACCATTTTGAGGTGTCTGACAGCTTTTTAATGAATAAATAGTAGGGTTGAAAACACAGCAGTCACATGAGCAGCACAACACACATGCGGTGTATTAAAGTTGTATATTGCAAGGGTGGATGTACCTCTTGAAAGTTTATTATGTAGCAGCAAACTCAGTCCAATTTTCCCAGAGTACTTTATCAGCTCTCAAGCCAAAGAGCCATCTGAGTATCATACATGAAATGAAGCATTATCCTTTTAGGGTACTCCAGTGTGAGCTGAATTATTTGGATCTAAAATGGAGTGGTTGCCTCTCAGATATTTTGGTTCCCTGCAAAGCATCAAATTCTTTTGATGAAGTGGTCAAAGCAAAATGATTCCATTACTTTATAGTTGAAATGGGTGGAAGCGCCTCTCAGGTCATTATAGCTCAAGGCGACCTAAGTTGGCTTGATGGAAGATGCCAGATAGTACGAGTGATACTACTTGACCTTTCCTGAACGAAAGCCTACACAATCTATTCTGCTCAACTACTTCATGGACCCCAGGGACTGTGTTCAACAGTGCACAATCTCACCTCAAATCATGTCTGTTGGCACTTGGGTCTTTTACTATAGTGTCTGTATTCATCCCATTATTTTACTGTAAGCGCTGCATCAAAATAAACATGGATAATCAACTATTACTCCATGAGCCAGGGATACTCAATTTGCTTCACCTGGGGGACACTTTTGCAAAATGACAGGAGGCCAGGGGCCAGGTATTTAACAAAAATGAATAATATTTATCAGATGTCTTGTGGTGCTACCAAACGTGAACGCTGCACTGAAGCTTTGCAAACTCCTCCCATGTGTCCTGCGCAGGTCAGGTCTATGTGAACATTTTGCAGAAATCGCAGAGATCGTTGATGTGCAACTTTAACAGCCAGCGTGTTACCAAGTGGTAAAAGAAATATCCCCAGTTTGAATTTATTGTCATTGTGAATTAGAAAATGGTCGGTGGGCCACCTGGCACCACAGGAGTGTCACTGATATAAGCAGAGCTAAGATAAGCTTTGCTAAGGACTACAGATGCAAGATAGATGAATGTTGGATTATAGAAACAACTGCAAGTCAAACTGACTTTGGTGTAGAATGTAACGCTGATGGTTTGTGTTATGATTGCTCTGATATCACATCAACCCTAGTGCATGTTCATATTTAAAAGCATCCGGTAGCACTTTCCATCTAAAGAAATGTCTTTGCACCGAACAACATTCACAGAAAACATGGCACAGTACAACCTTTTTCTTTCTTTTTTGTAGTTTCTGGGCTACAAAAAAGTCAGTTTTGTCAGTTTTTTTTTTTGTTCTTGAAATATCAAATCATGTTAAGTTTTTTATTGTGTTGGTTGTTTTTTTCTCCCATTATTCCTAAATCCTTTAGTTTCCTGCATTAATTTGGGATATAAACAGATATACAATAGGCATAGTAGAGGCATTTCTAAAAGGATACTAAAACTCCTTACAGCGGTGAAGCACATGGCTTTTGTAAGGGAGAATAATTCCATGGTTGTCGATGTTGAGCTGCTACAGTCACATACTTTGGAGGAAATAGTGCGGATCCTATTTTGAGCAATGGCTGTAGAACAGCTCCACGGCTCAAACATAATGGGATCCAAATATCTGAGTGGAATTGACTAAACATGCTTGTGTGTTTTTTCTAGTTTTTTTGTGGAAGAACAGTTAGAGCGAGGGCTACAACGACTACTCATTCAAATCTGAAATGTTTTACTACATGTTGTACTGACCACTTTTAAGAAAAGACTAAAGACTCATTTGTTCCGGGAATACAACAAAATGTGACACATTGGTTCTATAAAGTTCAGCATATCGTGTGATATATTATATTTGAATTGTTGTCTAGCTTGATTGTACTGTGATTGATAATGAACGGAAATAATCTGATTCTGAATTTAATGCTCTTTTCGCTTTTGCCACTGAC
>JAVQJL010042137.1:0-11332 GCA_036024295.1 Nannoperca obscura
TACTCTCCTGGCCCATAATATACACACTTGTCTCTTTTTTTTTTGATTATTGTGTTGATTTGCATATTAGTAGTCCCTATAGAGTCTGGAATTTGATATTGTTTGTTTGTTTTCATAAACTTAGTAACACACACACACACACACGCTTTATAATTAAAACAATCATGCGTGGTGAGCCAACCCCCCCCCCCCCCCCCACACACACACACACACACACACATACACACTCTGCAACAAGAATGCACACAAACGTTTGCTCAATATGTAAAAAACAGATGGAACGCTGATAGAAAGTTTCAACATGTGCAGTATATTGGTCGGTATACTAAGTTGCTCCATTTCCTCCTCCTCCATCTGTGCCTCCATCTGGCCGAGGCAGTCAGACAACCAGCAGCAACAGCGTTCTCGACAGAAATTGAGTGTCTCAATTTAATGGCAGCAAGTCACAATGCTTGTCCACCAGTGTGCGCCCATTAACACTTATTTTACACCCATTATCACACTGTCACAGCACCATGGGCCACGAAACTGCTGATGCACACACAGTTTCTGGCAAAGGTATAGATATGAACTTACACATACACAGATTTCTACCCAGGATCTAGCTTTGACGATGATTGGATCCGGTTAAACGCAGGGCAATTTTACTGTACCATTATTGTAATTATGTTCTGATATCCACGCTGCTGGGAAACGACTGGGCGGGAAATCCTCAAATCGGGTTCCGAAGAACCTCAAAGAGCGAAAAGACCCGTCAACGGCTTTGGCAGGCTGTTTTACACACAGTGAAGCTGATACTTTAACTACAGCTACTGTGGTTTCGATGTTAAGCCGTAGATGTGTTACACACGGCTGCATACACAAGAGCAGAACAGCGGCGCGGCTCGGTTGGTTAACTCTTTGCCATTTGAGGTCGTAAACTTAATGTGTTTGAGTCGATTGTGTCTCTGCCTTGTTGTCACTCCCTTCAAAATCACCAAGGCCCCTGATGATTCATAGCTCCTTTTATTAAAAACACAAATGTATAATTATTGGGTTATTCTTTCAATTGTCTCATTCCATAGTGGAGTTGTAACTTATGAGGCCTGTGGTCCACTAGTACTTTTCTGTCTCAGCAAAATAGAGCTGCCAGTAATCTGTTGCTGTGACTGGAGGCTATAAAACCAGGAAATTAGCTTGTTAGATAGACACACCTGAGGGAGCACCCACCCTGAGAACATCCCTCTGCGTTTCTTCAGTGTCTGTTTACAGTATGTGTGATAGCCATCTCCATCCCCCACCTCACTCCTGGCTGAACTTTGCGTTAATGTATACATACAGCGAACAGGCTGACCCACTGTGGATGTACAGCAGCATCACGCCATCCAGATCCCAGAGGCCGTGTTAAATATCCACTCCTCAAATCATAAATATAGACAAGGATGGAGATGAGGAAACCAAAAGGGGAGAAGTTCATCGCTTGTAAAAGAGCAAAACGTTGGGACAAAAAGACAGAGACAAATTTGGAAAGGTCATACTGAGAAAGAAAGCAGGCCTGACACGTAAATACACCCCTCCCCAAACGGCAGCGTTAAGTTGTTGAGAGCTGTCCTGCCCTCTTCTCCAAAATGCCCTCACCTCCCTGTTATGACAGAATAACATGGGCCAGTGATGCCGAGGGCTCGCTCAAAAGGTTTCGGGCCGAGTTTTATGAGCTCGGCTCTCATTAAAGAGGTGCTGGGAGAGTGACGAGCCTGTCGAGGGGCTTTTACACTAAGCAGGAGCATGTTTGGCACAGTGAGACCATCTGGATTAGCGGTGCCCTGCTTCGCTCCTCCAACACGGGTTCCCAAGGAGAGATACCTTGTCTGCTCATTCCACTCTGTGTCTGGGAGGGATGGAGGGATAAACGATAACCTCTGCTCCAACTCTGCCTCCCTGTTTGTCTGGGATCTCGTTCAGAGGTATCTGTTCACTAAATCCAGGTGTGTTCGCGTGAGGCCCGTCGTGCAGCTGAATTCAGCCTCGCTACATTCCTGATGGATTAACTGGACTGTAAATGCCAAGGAAAAGACTGATACTGGAAACTTATTTTTGTGTATCTTTATCCATGCTGGACAACTTAACCGATTATGGGATTGCAATTAAAGCCTGTTTACATCCTTTACTGGTTTGGTGGACCATTCAAGTGACAGCATTATTTTTCTTTTGTTCAGGCTGTTTAGGTCTCAGATCCTAATTCAGATAAATAATCAAACAGGTTTAGGCACGTACTGCAGCAGAGACAGATGGTTCGACCTCACAGTGCTGCCAGCCAGCCAGGGGCCACACGGTGGTGTTAAAGAGTTTTTCTGCTCCCCCATTAAAAGGCTATTCACCTTGTCACCTGCCACTTGTGATAATTAAAGAAAACATCATAATAGTTTCCACATTTGGCACTGTGTCTGCTCAGCACTGCTCGGTAAGCTCTTGCCACTCCTGCTTTGCTTTCAACCAGACTTTATAAGCTCTTGCTGAAAAAATGGCATCCCTGTGAAAATATTTTGATATTGACAAATTTTCTTTAGATATTCAGGAAATGAATTATGGCCTTGTCATACTTTACTTTTTATTAGGACTGCCTAATTTAAGATGTTTATCCTTGTTGTTTTTAAGAAGGAATAGAAGGAAGGAAAAATAAAAATGCTACTAGTACTTAGTAATGGTTTCACATGTATTCTCTTAAACTTGAAGACACCATGCAATTAATTGTAACTCATATGCTTAATTTTACTTTCCTAATTGCACACACCTCCTACAAGGATGTGGCCAGCAATGCTCACATAAGTGACATATTAGATGTTAAATGTTTGTTTTGTCTGCTACTTAAATCACATCAGCCTCGTTCTGGACAAGAGCATCTTGGAATACAAGCACATATAATGTGGACATTTACTAGATAGAAAGAAAACACTGTCTTGCATTAAATGTAACCTTTTAAAAACAGCCATCTGCTAAATTAACTCATTCTCTTGCCCCAGAAACACCATGAATGATTCTGCGGCGATGCTCTTGAATCAGTCCAAGACTGAATGAATTATGTCCCTGCGGTTTAACACACCACTTGACTGCTTTTGATGCACACTGGTCTCCTGAAAACAACTGGTGTTTTGAAATTATGAGCATCAGACAAAGCATTACTGTATGAAAATCCACAAATCAGATGTTCCTCTAAATCAAGTTTTGCTTTGATGCCATGTGTTTTTCAAATGATTGATATCTCATTTTGGATCAAACCTTCTCAAATGTTCTCTGTTGTAGAATTGTAAAGAGTTTTTTGTAACACTTAATTGAATCCAACATTGGATTGTTGTGAAGATGTTAAAATAATCACTTATTACTACAAAACGGCTACTTAATTCTCACACACAATAAAATACAATACACACGTACAATATTTCTAAAAAGTGCAGAACTGTCTACTATACACTTCTGTCCACCTGTGGTAAAAACAAACAAACACTCATCTGGGCGGTTTGTATACAAGAATAGTTTTTGTATACTTGCACCACTATATGAGGGACATGAGAAAACTCAGCCCCATAAACTAAAAGTAAATATAAACAGACCTTACATAGCTTGTTGCTCAATAGTGGGCGTTTCTTTCTTTTTTTTAAGGAATATTTCTGCAGCTAGCCAAGAGGTTAACAACCTACAATCTGATGCTTAAACATGAACACATGCATGCAAAATCCTTCTAATATGTTACAGTCCATGTTTCGTCCTTAACTTGCTCCACATAATTTCCCGCTTTTGATGGCCTCACAGCTAAGATGATATTATGTCAATAGATAATTGCATCCAGAAAGTTTTTCTACAAATCAGTGTTGCATCTATCATTACAGGACGAGTCTGTTTGTTCAGAGAGTTCCTCCTGGCCGTCGAGTGTGTTCTCCACATCCCGGGGTTTCGCTGCCTGGCACCCGGCCCGTTGCTTCTCTGTGTGTTGCTGAGGTACTCGTGGGCCTGGATTGGCTGCTGCCTGCCCAGCCTATGTCCAGCTGTTTATTTTTCAAAAGGAAGAATGTCGGCCCCGCTATTAAACACTGTGGTTTCACCAAGCTAGCTTCAATAAGAATGCTGATGAGAGACAGAGAGGGCAGGGGTCTGGGTGTGCACATACAAAAGGTACAAATACACACCTGGAGCCAGTTGCATCAGCTGTTCTTAAGCTGAGATGAGCAAGATCGTTGTAATGTAAACAGACTTACACATCACTAAATCAAATCAGATGGCATCAACCAAACTTCTGCTTCTTACATAGACATTAGTTGTTACTAAATATTAACACCTACTAATTGCCAGGAGTACGTCACTTGAGGCAATTTATAAGACAAGAAAACTATAGATAAGAAATTCACTAGATAGATCCTTACTCAACAGAGTACAATTTAAATCTAAATTTAAGATATGTCACTTATGACAAATATGTTTTTTAGTGAAGCCTTTGCCTTCAGCAATAGACACAACCATGTCCAAACTAAATACCCCAACTACCCAGGAGGCAGCATTCCCCTTGTCTTCTACAAATAAACTGAGCGCACTCAAGCCTTCCAAGATCATCATCCAAACGAGAGCAAGATATCAAGAAGAGTCACTCGTTTTTTATTTCACTCTTGAGGTGACCAGAGGGAATAAAAGACACATCAACTGAAGGATACAAGTAACCTGAGGACATGAGGCTCGCACAGTTGTGCATCAGAGCTGCTCTCCATATGACAACGGTATCTGCAGTCTGCGATAAATACAAAGCAGTCTGCAAGGAAAAAAGGAGGAAGGGAAGAGTGGAAGGGTTAGGCTACATCGTTCCTAACAACTTCCATCCTAAAGAAGTATCATCGACATTTCCTACACAGTATTTTTCCTTTAAAAGACTATATCCCTATTTAATAAACAGTGAAGCTATTTAACCCATTTATGAATTTACTTTACGAAGATGTACAATGTGTCAGGTAAAATAGAACTCTATTCTGCAAATAGTGTGTTAGCATGCATGCACAGACACGCATATTTTAAATATATAATATTTTGGTTTGAAATCTCCTTTCCCCTGCAGCATTATGGAAAAAGGCGCCTGGATTTTCTGCCACTGGATACTCTCTTCATAACTGACTTCATACACCGTAACTTTTAAAGCAATGCAGTCGGTCACTGGGAGCCACGCACTAAAACATGTGCCTGCAGACATCTAAACAAACACTCGTGCACAAAACACACACACACACACACACACACACACAAATAGAAACACAGAGTGCAAGGAAGCAGACAGACAGACACACACACACACACACACACACAGTACTTATGTGCTTCTCGCCAGCATTTTAATACTTAAAAAAAAATGCCTACAGCTATAGTGGAACAAATCTAAAACAAGACCACTTAAGAAAACAAATTTCCTGCATTTATTATTTAAAAATGTTCATTAATGGATCCTGTATGGCCTATGTATCCTTCCTGTGGCGATAGATTGCATAGGTAGCTGCAAGCTTCCTGACTGATTTATTATGTCTTTAAAAACAAAATGGAGCCCTGGGGGTGAAGGGCCCATCGTGGGTCTCCGTCTCCCTAAAGCCAGACTTTTCCTGTCTCCCCCTACAGGTAGGGAGAGCAGGAAGCTGGACAGGGAGAATGTGCAGCATCCCCTCTGCCTCCTGGGTGAGAGGTGGATAACAGACAAGCCAGTTAACACCAGCAGACAGCTGATGGGCTTCACACAAGTCGTTATACTGTATTCCTCTAGCCTATTAGACATTACACAGCCGCAGACAGTGGGGGTGTATGTCTGTGTGTGTGTGTGTGTGTGTGTGTGTGTGTGTGTGTGTGTATATATATATATATATATATATATATATATATATATATATATATATGTAAGAAAACAACCTACCTCATACTCACAATCATTTTTACATACTCATGTAAAAATTTGGAGACACAATAAATACAAATAGATACTTTTTTGTTGGTATTAGTCCTTATTGAATACATCAAGGAACCTGGCTATGAACATGCGCTCTCAATTATATGAATACACACAAACAGACGTATGTGAGGGGCCTGTGTTCCTGTTCAGTGTATTGATCAGTTCTTATCTGATGGAAATTGTTCTTCTTTGACTCTCGACGGAATACTATTAATGGGTGTCTCTGGCTGGTATTTCATTTTGGGCCTGTGCCCAAGTGCAGGCAGACTGTGTGCCCCCTAGCTGGCATCAGACCCGTTAAACTGCCTTTAAATGCAAATTGCAGAGATGACAATACACTTACCCTTCACAGAACGCACAAAGCCCTCACATGGTTGTAATTAGCCCAAGCCAAAAGGTGTTGTGTTCGTGTGTGAGTAATGGATGTGAGTGTACATTTGTGTGCGAGCATACATTGCGTGTGTCTGTTGCGAGAACAGTCGGGTGTTAATTGCAAACACCTGAAGCTTGTAAGCCGAGTTGGGCTCTGTGACACAGTTTGCCTAAGCTTTAACGACTGCTGGCCGTGCCGTATATATGTGAGCATAAAAGTGTCACAGTGCTGCTTCCACTGAGTGGATGTGAGAGATAAATGTCCTTCAAGTCAAAGCCGGGGGTTAAATACCATTTATAGACAGGGTCTCTGCAGCGCCAGTGGTGACTGAACCAGCTTTCAAAATACTTACATTTTTAGTCAGAGAGAAGTCAGAAGTGATGATGACAAATTCAACATCATCATTCCCAGCGGTGCTGCGGAAGTGCTGCCCCCTGTTGGGCCCCTGTCTTCATGCACGCTGAAAGGTGAGCACCCTGATGTGGAGGGCATAGCTTTAATGGCAGAAATGCCGCTCACGCTGTGTGGCAGTGTGTCTCTCGCACACATACAGACAGAAATACCTTGGCCTGTGATCCTGGTGGTGAGAGATTCAAGTTTCAGGTGGGAAGAGTTGGTGCTAAAGGGAGAGGAGGGTCTCTCCTTACAGTGTCGTGTTGAGAGAGGTGCCTCTGTCGGCCCCTCAAAGGCTCGGGGACAGAAACTCAGACTGACACACGCACAGACACCACACACGCAGCCAAGTGGGTACCGCGATACGGACTGTACACTCTCACAAGGACGCAGGTGGGATGCACACATGTGGGCACAACACCGCTCGGATACGTGTACATCAAACATTTGACATAAGCCACACATACAGTTCTTGGCACGAACACACGCAAACAGCACCGATAGTACCCAGCTCATGTGGCTTCTCGAACACAAAGCACCTGGAAAAACACTCCAAATCCAAGTTTATCAGCTAACAAACCCTCTTTAGAAATAAACACATTTTATGGAGAAATGTTAACAAGTCTGTATTGAGCAATCTAATTGTGGGGACATGAAAAAGAGTGCATGTCCACAGGCATTCAGTTGCCATCAAAGCCGCAATACACAAAATAGCCTTTTGTTTCGCCACAAACAAAACACCATATTTTAAGAACAGAAACTGGAAAGAGAGAACTTTAAATAGGCTTCTGAATAGTTGTGGAGGGATGGTATTTCAGTGCCGAAAAACCGCCTGATTACGCAGCAGTTCAGCTACATTAATGGGAAAGTGGAATGCAACATCTGATACAATAATATGATCTACTAGAATAATTACATTAAATGCCAAAATACCCAGCAAGGACAGTGCAGGCTAGTCTTAACTGGGCAATGTTTAAAAAAGGTGCATGCACCTCTGATTACAATTCTACTGAGTGTTGAAAGTGAAACTACAGTAAAGAACAATAATAAGCATTTAAAGTATCAGTGGCTTTGGCTCTGCTGAATGAATTGCTAACAACAAACACTCGCACCAACTTTGCTGACTGGCCAGAGCCAGTGAGTTATCCTGGCACAGCAGACTTCAGATTGAAAAACAGAATGTGTTGAAAGGGGGCCAGAAATTCCTCCTGTGAACGCTTTCACCTGTTCTTGTAGTTGCAGGGCTATTCACACCCGGAGACAAAGAGAGAGAGAAAGAAAGAAAGAAGAGCCAGGGAAGGAAATTCCCCAAATGTGTAGATAAGCATCTTCAAAATGCAGCCTCTTTCGTGACTCTTTGATGCAAACGTTTAAAAAGAAGGAAATGTGTGCAAGCAGATGCTCTGTCTTCCGTAACAATGGTAAGATTGCACTTGAGTTGCAATTTTTTTGGAATGCTGTGAATGCCAGTTTCAATAAAACACACACGCACACACACGCACGCACGCACACACACACACGCACACACACAAACACACACACACATCCTGTTGCTGCAGACCAGATAATTTCTCTGGCAACAAAGCCCAACAAACTATCCTTTCCATAGTTGAGGTAAAATGCCATGTAAACCACAACTGAGATTGTTGGTCACACCGACTGATCAACAATATGTGCGAACACAACACATCTGCAACTTCACCTAAAAAATAGGAAATACCATCTCTCTTTAATTCACAGGCATAACGGGGACTCTGTGTGTAACATGATGTGGATCACACACTGTTCTCTACGCGTGGGACTATGACAAGCCCTGTAATGAACACCACAAGCCAAACGTGGCCAATCTTGGCACAAGGCTGCTCCATCTATTAAAGTTAGCCCCCCCCCCTACTGACACGAGGCATCGGGGCTGGACATCCCAAGCCCACCGGTCTGTTTAGTGTTGAGCCCTGCTGTCACAGTCTGGGCCATGCACAGGCTTGAGGGCAATAATCCTCCACACAGAAAAAGGCATGCACGCATATACACTGCGGGAGAGCTGCCAAAAGCATCTTCGGCAGGCAGACAATCAGGTTTCATAAGCAGTCAGTCCATTTTTACCTGATAGAGAACCGATTTTAGTGCCTTGCTTGTCTTGTGGTGCTAATGCTAAAAGAACAGAGACAGATACCTGGAGGACAGGAGCACTCTTGGGCGACATCCCTAGTTGTCCGCAATTTCGGCATCAGCCCCGCCACTTTCTGCAGACGCACAGAGCAAATTCCAGTGTAAGATACAGAACATGAACATATTCTCAATCTGAAACAATTTAAGTTGTTATTTGGTTTGAATGCCACAGAGTAGTTCAAATGTGTTACGACAAATGGGAATACATTTCAATCATTAAGCAAAAATTCAGAGAATGGATTAAGATGAAATTAATCTTATTAACAGTAATAATCTTTCTCTCATGACATACAGCTCTAGAATGAAAGGAGTTTTTCAATCTCTTTTTCATGTGATAAAATGATATGCCGGTGTGTATCATCAGTGGTTATGTCACCCCATAAAGAGCTTTAACTGCAAACTAATTGGCCAGCTGCATGCATAGTTGATCCCTAAGGTCATGCATTAAAAGAGAATGATTTTAGGAGCAATAATTAGGGTGCAATTGCCAAAATGTGCCACGTCTGTGCGTTTGTAAACTTCACTGCATATGTTCCCTGTTATTACGCACACTTTACGCACAGGGGGAGCAGCGCGTCTGTCAGAGGTACACATACACAATTTATGTATTTATCAGTTTTAATTAAATCCACATTAGACGTCATGTACCTCTTCCACGAACCTCCCGATGGAGGTGCTCAGCTCTGGAATTAGGGTCCCATCCTCGTTTACAAAAGCCCTATGTTGCGGGCGGAGGATGGAAGTTTTGTCCATCTCCATCTGCAGCCGGCTCTCCAGCTGGAAGGTCTTGAAGCTCATCAGAAGACACGCGGTGACGGAGCTCAGGGACATCAGCAAGCACAGAGCGATGGGAAAACCTGGAAGCCACCGCTGCGCCACGGACTTGGGCGCACACTGACACGCCGGCTTACTTTCCACGATAGAGCCGTTGGTATCCATGCTGAAATCCTGCTTGAAAGTCCTCTTGATGAAAAGAAAATAAGTTGTTTTCTGGCGTAGTTGTGAAACCAAACTGTAATCAGGCTCCGTAGACAAACTGGGTAGCGCACCTAACACACTCACAACACCAACTCCAGTACACTAGGCTCAGGGTTCAAAGCGATGTCTTAAATTAGTCTGGGAACAAGAGTCAGCAGCAGTGCGCACCGGGTTTACGCCAGGCACAGATGGGAGCGATCTGGATGCCCAGAGAACCAGAGAAGAGGCGCCCACTAACTTGCAGGTCGGGGGAGAATCCTACATGGATGAGCAATTGGAACTGCCAATGTGGCCAATTGTTTGCCTCCCTAAAAGTTGCACTTTCTACTAGTTGAGATGCGCCCGCCCTGCTGACCACGTGGGAAGCTGCAGATTGACAGCTGTGAGTGAAACTGAGGGTTTGGCTGGGCATACTTCTGATTTTAGTTCAGTGCGGTGTGGTTCCAGCAGCTTACGGCACTAATTTAATTTTTTCTCCATATTTCTTCCAAAGCCACTGTGGTCTATTGAAAAGGACAACTAGAACAGTGACTGATGGCGACGTGCCTTGTGAATTTGCTGAATATATTGTTAAAGCAGCTTTCAAATAAACATCTGGGCCGTTTTGGTTCATGTTTCCCATAACTGTGAAGTGTGAAGAAAGAAATGACACTTCAGGGTCACCTTAAACTAGATTTTATGTCGCCGTATATCGTCAATAGGGAATGAATCTTGCTCACATGTTGCGGAAGATCCGTCCCTCTTCAGAAAAGGGTAATTCACAAAGGATGCAAATAGCCATATTACAGTCAAGACAATTATTGTGTATACTAATGTTTCCACGTCCAATCTCGAAACATAAGACCACTGTAATTCTGTACTTTAAAGTCTGATAAAACACTTTAGAATAGGTGCAATTAATTTCCTTGTTGGACGCACTATTTCTACCGGTGCTGTTATCAATTAAATATGTGGTAAATGTTCCTTTCCTTTAGCATTTAGGAGGATTAAATCTGAAAACAGGGAAATATTCTACACAAAATCAGAATGATTTTTTTAGGCCACAATATTAACATCAAGTATAGTTTGTGCACGGATAGCTCTACCATGTTAAAAGCTTTTTACTGCCATCCTGTGGATCAATGCAGCTACTGCAACCAATTGAACATGATCGCTGCACAGAACACACGTCGTCTATTCACGTTTATTGAGAAAATGTACATGATACTGCAAACGTTACATAACCAGTCGGTGAAAAAAACAAAGATCTGAACAAACTATGTACAAGGATTTTCTGCCCGCAATAACTTTTTTTAAACATCTGAAATGCTGAATAAATTACTAAAGGAGAGACTGACACAGGGCAAAGCTATTCTCAATCTGTTACATTCCCCATCAGCAACTTAGCAATGTATTGAGACAACATGGACAAAATTGGACTAATTATTGATTTAACACAGCTCTACTAGTATATGCTTAGAAGCTACAAATTA
>JAVQJL010042145.1:0-17027 GCA_036024295.1 Nannoperca obscura
CCCCCCCCCCCCCCCCCCCCCCCCCCCCCCCCCCCCCCCCCCCCCCCCCGCGCCCCCCCCCCCCCCCGCGCCCCCCCCCGGCCCGGGCCGGGCCACCATATCCTGTTATGCACCAAAAATTATCTTTGAAGTCTACTTCATGCTGAAGACTTTTATGCATCAGCATATAATAGCATACCGTCATCATTTTTGTGTGACACAAAACCATTACAATCAACAGTTTTATGCATTAATTCCCAGCAGAGTTTACACTCTTTCAGCTCAGTTCTCACCTCTGTTTGGGTTTAAAGCCCTACACTTAAAGTAATAGGACATTTGGACATTTGAGAAATTCAAACAGGAGGCGGTTAGCCTAGGTTAGCATAAAGACTGGAAGCAGGGACAAACAGCTAGCCTGGCTCTTTCCAAAGTATCTAGTTTGTGCACATATCAACGAAATGAGATGTAACGTTTTAATCAGTTTGCCTTAGAGTTGCTAAGAGTTTTAAACTTTAGACAGAGCCAGGATACATGTTTCCTCTCGCCTCCAGTATTTATGCTAAGCTAGGTCAGTTGCCTCCCCACTTTAGCTCCGTAGTGAATGCATAGGCTTGAGAGCAAAGCAACAAAGGAAAATGGGACAATAGTGTTTACGGTGTTGGATTTCCATGGCAACGAGTCCAAATGCATTGCATATTCAATGCACAGAAGCTTGCCTTGAACAGGGCTTGAACAAGGCTATAACACTACAGCACAGATCACACTTACTCCAATATCAGTGTGCCAAAAACCATCCTTCAATTTACTTCTGTTATATTATATTATTTATTTATTTATTATTATTTTTCTCTCCCCAGAAATATGAATCCTGGTAATAAGCTTGTGCTGAAGGGCGAAATCTCTGACAGTTTGTTGCAAGTGTGATACTGAATACTAGACAGGAAATACAGCTACTCATGCTTTGTGTTATCAAGCTGTCGTGTTGTTTGGTTACACAGCAATAAGATAAGATGAAGTGTGGGTAGTGTTTTGGAAGTAATTTACAGTCAATCATTTTTCTCCTCATAGCTGCTTTGTATTGGACACAATGTCAGCAATCCCAGACAATATTTATTAACTAATAACTAAATTAGGGGAGGAGAGAGAGAAAAAACTCAGGTGTTTAAAATGGGGGAACTGACTCTGACTCTGTGCCTATACCTAATTCAACAATCAGTATGCATGCTGCTTAGATATAACTGACGGGTTAATATGACTTTTATCTAATACATTTCCTTGAGAAATGCAGCATTAAAATGTATGTAAGGCCATCCCTTTCTGTTTTCTGATTTAGGTAATGTGTAGAGAATATGGAAATGCTGTTGGTCAGCATTTTGTGAGAAGGACAAGCAGTCAGACAGGAAGACCTCAGTACCCATCCATCCATCTGCTTATGAAAGCTATCCCAGCACACATTGGGCGAGACATGGGGCACATCCCGGGCAGGTTGCCAGTCTACCACAGGGCTAACACAGACCTCAGTAGAGCCAATTAAATTCAGTGTGTTTCAGTGGTTCACCAAGCCTCTGCTGAGAGCTGTAGCCACAGTTTTAAAAATGGCCTTTTACATTTGAATAATCTGCGATTGTTCTCACAGCTTTGGTTTAATTCTGGTATTTTCCTTCTGTCTCTGTAAAAGAACATTTGAATTTAAGATTCTAATGAAAGTTTCAAGTAATAAAATATCAGACCCCAAGTGATTAACTGAGGGCATTCAGCCAAGTTACAGTATAAAGCTGTTCACGTTGCAGTCTAATAAATGAAACCAATAATTAAATATTACCCTAAAGCAGTGCAAAGTTGTATTGTCTATGTTACTATAGATGTGCACTATGTAACAACACATTAAAGGCTAGGGATTGGGAACATCATGCCATGGCAAGCTGAGGCTATCCAGGATTACATTTATTCTAGGTTTTTAGCCGGGCTCACCACATATCGATGTTTGTTTGAATGGCTGTGGTCACCACTTTGGATCAGACTTAAATATTTCAACAAAAGCTGGATAGTCATTTTGTACATACATTCATGTTCCCCAGAGGATGGATCTGTCTGACTGATGATCCCCTGACTTTTCATCTAGCTCCATGGAGATTGACATTTTTGGTTTAATGGGAAATTAAGCTATTGGATGGACTACCATGAACATTTATGTCCCTCTCTGGGTGAACTGTAATAACTTTGGTGATTCCTGAACTTTAATCGCCATCATCAAGTAAAATGTTTCATTTTTTTCAATACTTTAAATTACCAAATATCAGCAAAACTAGACATTCCATTCAGCCTCAGTTGTACTTTGTTCGGTGCTAATTAGCAAATGTTAGCATGCTTACACACCAAACTAAGATAGTGAAACCTGTAAACATCACACCTGCTATAAAGTCAGCATGTTAGCGTTGTCTTTGTGAGCATGTTAGCATGCCGACCTTTAGCTCAAAGCACCATTGTGCTCTCAAGTATAGCCTTGCTGAGCCACTAGCATGGCTGTAGACTCACAGTATTTCATACCCTACAGCTAGTTTAGTGAATAGTTCCTCTTCTTATTGAAGGCATGTCAATCATTCACAAACTTTGGTTGCACACAGACTTGCAGACACTTGCCCATCCCTGGCATAACTCCCTGAGCTTCTTGAAGATTGTTGAAACATTTCGGTTTCTGAGGTAGGAAAACGAGGTGTGGGAGAGTATTTGAGGGCATGTCATTGAGTTTTGATGCTGTTGCTCAGTCTGTTCCTGTTTGACTGTGGGTCAGAGCCCAACCTTTCACTGACAAGTTGACAGGTCGTGAGTGTTAGATTATGTTTTCATCAGTCTGCATCTTGTTAACTTTGCCTCTCCTTTACAGTCTGATCTGAGGGTCCAGATGGATTATTTCTGAAGGCAACATGGCTACCTTTCAAAATAGGCCAGTTTTTTGAACCAGTAGATGCATCTGTCCTAAATCTCTTAGCTGGGCAAGAGAGTGAGGAGACCATCTGTCAATAATTAAGTGTGTACTCACAGGAAAAGAAGTTTGCAGGTAGTGTTTAGGTTACTTAAGTGTTGAAAAACCCATTCTACAAAACATTGTTTCTGTTACTGTAAATGAATGCATGGTCAAAAATAATTAAGCAGGTTTAATGAATTCCCAGCCTATTCTGCAACATTCCCACATATCACTGTATTAGTGTTTGTTGTTTGTGTTACACCAAAGCTACTTTTCAAAGTTGGTCAGGCAGCAGGTGCTGAGGTCAGCAGCCTAACTCAGAAATCCTTATGAAAAGGAATATATGCTGCTTTACCTTTCCTGTTGGCTACATGAAATATAAATCATACATCAGTGGCTGTCTATTTAGTTAAAAATGTATGTCTATGTACATGCTTGAAGGTAACTGGAATTATCCAAGACACTAAATAGGATAAAATAGAAGTTGTCTAAAAGAATTATCTTTGGGTGTTTTTCACAATTCTTCCAACAACAACAAAAACAGCCAGAGGACCACAGCATAGACCCTCATGTTATCATGTATTTTAGAACAGGGTCTTTGACAGTGCAGGGAAAGATGCAGTGAACCAACATGAAATGGGTGAAAACTATCCCAAATTCAGGTGATGGGCTGAATGTGAGGCAGCTGAATAAGTCATTGTGCCGACGTCCATTAGGGAATTGCCAGAATCCTCTTTGCTAGCTACCAAGGGATCACTTCAAAGTTTGATGAGGTAGGCAATGAGACTGCATGCACCTCAAACCTAACAAAGGTATTTTCTGGTGTTATGAACTAAGTTTTCTGAGATCCCAAGTAAGAAAAGTATAATGATTGTTTCCTGTTCTGTTTTTATTGACTTATTTACCCCATGTGTTGAATGGCATAGTTAACGTTAGATGTGATAAACAAGGTGTTGATAAAGGCAGCTTGGTGCCTATGTGGGCAGCTGTAACACAGAGACAGAAACAGATGAACAGACAGGGCTTCTCAGATTCTCCTGCTAATGTTCAGCATGTCGCCTGGAAGGAGCCAGATAAAAAAGATCAGGGCACTTTGAAATGTTAAATATAATCTCAGACATAAAACAATAAAGGTCTTCTAAGCCAAACAGAGTGCTTATCAGGCCAAAAATAGTGAAGAAGCAGTGTAGGGAAGATGTAGGAAAAGATGTTATATTCGAACAATATTGATTACAACAATTTGTTAGGGTCAACTGCAGATTGTCTTTGAAATAAGTTATTCATAATTATTAAGAGTTGGAGGATTTGAGTATAATGTTTTAAGGATAAGTTTGAAAAATGAAGTTGAAAGAAAACAATATGTTGCTTTGTATTGAAAATGATTATTTAATCTTTTTTACTTTTGATGTGAGCTTAAGATGACAGACTTTGTATTTGTTAGAGAACATTTTGAAAAGATATTATTGTAGTAATGTATATTTACCTTGACAAATGTGATTTCCATTAAGAGTAAATCAGAACACTAACAACCACTGCATGGTTGATATATTATAAAAAAGGTGTTGTGATGCTTCTGACCTGTTTAACTCAATGAATAGTGTTATAGAGCACCCACTTTTTTTCTCTCACAGTGAAATAGTTACACATGCAGGACAGGTTTGTTTTCCGAGCCACAAACAATCATAAATCATAAACCACAAATCACCACCATCTCAAAGCCAAAGATCCAGCAGCGCTGACTGCGGCTGAATATGCTGAAGTACAGTGCAGTGAAAATTCACAGTGCCTCCCTCCATTCATAGTGATGAATGGCCCCCCTCTCTTTGTCAAAACAACAAAGCACGCACAGACAAAAGGCTTTGATGATGAGTAATTGTTTTTGAGTTGGAATATGTACACCACTGTGTGCGCAGAGTATTTTTGTCAACGTGAGATATTTGGCTCACTTTTCCCTTTTACAATCCCTCTTCATAAAGCGCATAATGCTTAATGTGCTGCCAAGGTGATGCATGAAGGTAGGTGTCCCCAGAAGAACGTGGTGCAGCAGCAACATCAGGGTGGTCATTTCCTCTCTGCTTCCATCTGATTGGAGTGTAGATAGAACATCTTGACCTCTTGACGTCTATAACTGAGAGCATTTCAGCGGCGTTCCAGCTGTGGCAAATTACTGCACCTCAGATGAGAAAATGGAGAGATTTATCCGTGCAGCATGTACCTTACATGACAGCCACTTACTCAGAGTGCATGCACATAATGTTGTTTGCTTAGCTCTTCAGCACAAAACACAATGTTGTGAGCCCACACATATCTGTCCAAATCAAATCTCACGCTGGCTTATTTTGTATACTTTCTGTCTCCCCTCATCCTTTTGGTTGACAAATGCTATAATAAAATATGACAGTTTGCACATAGGCCATGGAAGTTATTGAATTGTTGGCTCATTTTGAAGATTAATCTGGGCCAACATATTCCTTGTGGCGTTGTGAAAGAGCGTGGCCACTAATGGCATGATTTATCCCTCTAATACAGCCACAACACTAACTCAGGGCTGGGAATTTCTCTCACCAATGTAAGATTGTCATATTACACACCGTGTGATGAATATTTGCCATGCAGGGCACCCACAAGCGCTCTGACAAAATCACATAAAAAATGTGACTGTGCCTTACAACAAATGGCCATACTGCATGAAACTGAGCATCACTAATATCCCCCAGTGGCAAAGAAACTCTTTCAGATCGTAAAACACATTTGTTTGTGTGAGTTGTTTTTGTGAGCTTTTCTTACTCTAACACTGTTTCTAATACAGACAAGAAGTGCTCATTTCTAATACCAGTTACACTGTGTATCTCCCAACAGCCAATCTTCCTGTCTCCTCTGCAACACATAGCTTAGAGAAGAGGTTTCACTACCCGTACAAGCGCAAGAAAAAGTTTCAAAAAAAGAGAATTTAATATAGCCCATAGATGTGTGGATATATGGACTACCTCCTTCACAGCCTGCGTGCAGTCTGTACAGTCTATTTCAATGTAAATTCTGAGGACGTTGCCCTGCTGGGGACAGTTTTAATTACTGGTAAACTGGAGCTGTGATGAACTGCATGGCTGAAAGGCAATCCGACAGGAAGTCGTTCTTGACCACAACCTGAGATAAAGTGGCTGAAAGTCTGAGACCTGGCCCTAAAAGCTGATGCAGTGCTGTGGGTCTATGTAAAAGAGTGTGAGAGAGAGAGAGAGAGAGAGAGAGAGAGAGAGAGAGAGAGAGAGAGAGAGAGAGAGAGAGAGAGAGAGAGAGAGAGTGTGTGCTCTTATATGCCCATCTTTGTGAGGACTGATTTGAGTTTTAGACCTTGGGAGTGAGAGCAATTTTGCAAAATGAGGATAACAGTGTTTAAAGTTTAAGACTTGGTTTTATGGGTAAAGTCAGAATTAAGAAGTGACTCATTTTTGTTATTAATTAAAGGAATATTCTGACCTTTTGGGCAATATGCATATTTGCTTTTTTGGCTGGGATCAGTGACTTCCTGGAGTCTCAGCTGGTTGCCTTGCAACCTCACAGTGACTCTGTCCCAAGAACTAGTCCGATACAAAACTGTAACATGGTGTTTTTACACTTTGGTTTATGGGATAAACAAATGAGTGTTGATTAGTGAGCTTTAGAGGTGCTGGTAGGTGGATTTTAAAAAATACTTTTAGACAGAGCCAGGCTAGCTGTTTCCCTCTGTTTACTCTAGGCTAAGCTAACCATCCACTCACTGTTGCTTCATACTGAACATACATTAGGGTGGTTTCAATCCTCTCAGAAACTGAATAATCATATTTCCCAAAATGTGGAACTATCTTTTACTTTCAATCAACATTTGTTTAAATGTTAATCTGATGTGTTATATTCTTTATTTTGGGTTTCAAGTATTGTCTGAATGCTGCACTGGGTGACATATATTTGAGTCAATGCCACATACACCATCCTCCTGCCATAAATACTCACTAGCTCACCATATTCGCCACATTAAATAGTGCCAATCAAATACACAATTTACTCCTGTTTGAGAAACATTTATAAAAATAACAGTACCCAGCTGTTTAGGACATGATTAAGCCTTTTTTCGTAAAATTATTTTCAGTAATTTAAAAAAAAAAAGGGGGGGGGGGGTTGTGGCTGACATGTGTTGTTATTTTGGAACGTTTTCTTGAGATTTTTTGCAAAATAAAGCATATGAACTTGTTCATTCAGTTCTTTTACACTTTTACAATAATACGGCTTCTTTGGCTTTGTATGTTCCTACTCTCGGTTACAAGTAGGTTGTTGGAAAGTGTCTCGCCCTCTGAAGTGCTCCTCACCATGTCAAGCACTACAAATATATTTTAGAGGCACCAAATGACTCATGTTTCTGCAGGCAGCAACTGTGTTAAGTAATTCCAGGCAATGTGGAGTAAAAATGAATGTAAAGGTTAGGGGCTGCTGTCTGTACTCAGTCTTATGTCACTCCAACCTGATGTCAGCCATTCAGCAGCCCACACATCATTAAGTGGAGGAGGTTTTTAAGCTGATAGTGCTGCTTCCCTTGGTCATTCAGGTGAGCATCACTACAGGGCTTGGCTTTCCACATGGCACCAATGTTCCTCAAAACGTAAACTTCCAACCCTTGAGTTCCTCTGGACCATAAAATACGCTGTGCTCAGAACAGAGATTTATTTATCGCCCCACAGCTCATGTGGCAACTTTGTTGATATTCTAATGTAGAAAGGGGAAGGCCAACAGGGAGAAAAAATTGGATTTTCAGCAAGAAGTCTATGATTTATTCCACGTCTAGATTGCTGTTTCAGAGGTGGTGATGGAATAAATAAGTCATACACAAATCCATGAAGCCCATTTAGAAATAAATAAATTAAAGAAATAAAAACTTAGTTTTTGAAAAGAAATAAAAAGCAATTACCACTGCAAAAAAAAAAGAGTCACTGACCTATTTCCTGCGATGGTGTTTTTCTCTTTTTACGTCCCCAGCATATTTACTTTGTCTAAATAAAGTGCGTACAGCCCACAGGGCCTGAAACAAGACCTGAAAATGTGATTGTTGTGACATGATTAACAGCATTCTCACATCCTTGTCTGAAAGGAACTGCTGTATTGATAACAGGATCTTGGGAATACTGATACTTTGTAATGGTCAGCAGATTTCTTGCTATAGAGATATTCATCAGTGCAGATAATCAATCAGATGACATGATGGCACAGGGAACAAAGGGCACAGTAATTATGAAGTGAACTGGGGATATAGTGATCATTGCCATTATTGTCAACACCTATACCTTTTGCCCTTTTATATAGTAAAGCAACAAACAACGAGCCCATAAAGAAACGGTTTGATTTGTGTAACAAGTTCTTTTCAAAAGTCAAGCAGAGAACGAGTTATTCAGTTAAAAGCATTTGGATGAACTTTTGCTCCAGCCTTGGATCATAAGTCTAGTTTTTGAATGTTTTATGTTTCCAAATGATTTACTGTACTGTAGGTTACTAAAGTGATACCAAACGTTGGTTAAGGTCCACTGAAAGCTGTCTTCTATGCTTCATTCATTCATACTCCTGGTTTAGAGGAGCAGCATAAAGCATATTTGTTATGCAGGTTTACGTCCTTCATCCTACCTGCACTGTATTTCATCCCGCTGATTTCCAATTTATTTGGTTCCAATCTAACTCAGTTCCTGGTCTAAAATCTCTACTCCACTTGAGCATTCCCACAACAGTATAACCACTGTAATTGGTCTCCAGTGACTTTAGAGCCCGTTGCCTGTTCTTCCATTAACACCACCAGAGAGCTGCAGAGCTGCTGTCCGTGGTGCTGATCTGTAAATGATGGCTTTGCGATGGAGGATACCTCCATGCTGCTCTGGCCTCTGTCACAAACACTACTTTATACTTTCTCCTGTCTCATGTAAGATCGATTTTCTGAAATACACAAAAGCATGTTACAAAACAATCATGAAATGTCCTTGGCATAACATGAAGTAAAAAAAAAAAAAAGAAGGGAGAAATCAAGGTGGTGCCACAACATGGCTAACAAGAATAAATGTGGAATTGTTTTTAGATTTGAACAAAAGCCATCATTGATACATAAAATGTGATTTTAAATTAATTTACAATTGTGGCTCGATCGTAAGTGTCTCTACACTATAAATGTCCAACAAAGAGCAGATATTGTGCCTGGCTTTGCTGTTCATTATCTGCCTTAAAGTGGAGGAGCATAATAACAGCAAGAAAGAAAGTGAGATGCTGCAGCACAGACTTTATTTTTTCTCTCAACACTTGCTCAATTCTCCGCAGAGAGCAGTATCAAGGTTGTTCTTACCGGTTACCGCCTGTAATCAGTCATGTACCTCGGTGGGATCTCTGATTTGAGATCGCAACATCACAAAAGTCTGCAGGAGAGAAGGCGACTACAGAAGTGGAAATGCAATCATTGCCCTCATAGGATTCACACAAATACCAGTTAACTAAATATCAATCATAGTTTCCTTGTTAACGAAAGAAAAATCGGTCCTTTGTTCCCTCTAATTAGCTGCAGATGAAGTTAGAGAAACTGTCCAGCCCCGGATCATTAGTATTTGCAGAGCGCGCCGCCACTTTGCTCCCTGTGGTTTCACTAAATGCACACTTTACTCTCTGTAATGAACTCTTTTGCGCCCCTACCTCATTAGGCCTCTATGGAAAAATATGAACCGCAGAAAGGCCAGAGGGTGACATAGTTTCGGCTTTGATCACCACCCACCCCTAAGAGCCTCTAATTGCTGACTCGACGTGGACGTTTCCGCCCTGAAACAGCTGCGGAGGGCAAAGGACGCACAGGGTTACGCTGTTGTCCAGCTCATAAAGGGATCTGAGACTTAAAACAACCCATAAAGGCTTCGTGAAAACAGTCAAACGTCTAAACCTCTCCAGATAAGCAGACGCTATAGATGCCGGCCTGAACCGATTGCATTTGCTCCACAAAAGCGCTCTAAAATTGTCACAACCCGTCCTCAATGTGTTCTGACACACCAGACGGGGCGTGAACATTTCAAAAAGCTGCAGATGAGGCAACCAATACCGACCCCTATTCGACTAAGTGGATTCAAACCCCACAGTTGAACGTGGACACTGCGGTGGCTCCGCGCTCCTGGGAACAGAGACGCGTGTGCGAGTTGCTGATAAAGCACAGAATGAGCACCGAACTGGCCGCGGACGGCCGTTTCAGCAACACATCTGCACAAAACTATTAAAGAAACTTGATTTGCTTTGCTCGACTGGTTGACTTGTCATTGGGAAGAAACTGTCTCTCTCGCTGTCGCGGGCAGAAAGCGCGCGCTGCGCAGCCGGCACGCAGGAAGGCAGCGCCTGTAGCGTTTTGATCGCCACCGGACAACACTTTAAAACACTACAGGTGGGCGGTGTTTCATCTCGCCCATTGCGGGAATAGCTGGAGCTCAACTGCGCGCAGATATTCACGCGTGTATTGGCTGTGTGAGCGCGTGCGTGTTTACGTGCACGAGAGAGAGAGAGAGAGAGAGAGAGAGAGAGAGAGAGAGAGAGAGAGAGATAGCAAGTTGATTGTTCAGTCGGTTTCAGGTGAATATTCTTGCATTGCAGATTATTGCTATAAGGGACCATGAACTCATCAGCAGGTGCAGGAAACTACCGCAGGGGATCCGCCAAGGTTGAGAAGGTAATCTATACTTTAAGCCTGCTCTTTCCACTCTTTGATCATTCAGCCGGCATTTCTTTTCTAGTCACTCGGCTTAAAATCCGCTGTCGCCAAATTGAGCACAGCGTTGGCGGTGAAGTACTTCTGAGGGCGCACTGATGCGCGAGGGGATGTTTTTTTTCTTTTGCCGTGGACTCGGCCCGAGCAGGAGGGGAAGAAGACGCCGCTGCTCGTGTTTCGTGTTGTTGAGGTGTTGATGTGTTGCTGTTTTCTGGGTTGTTTGTGGTGATTTTATACTTTGGGTACTTTTTTCCTGGTGGGATTCGGAGCTTCCTTTCTGTGATTCCCTGCGCAAATGTTAGTTTTAAATGTCACTTCTGGTATCATCATATTCAGTTATATTATTTAAATGTATTTAAGTGCAGGGTCACTTATATCCGGAATTTCACTGTTTTGGAACATATCCCTCTGCTGGTATAAAGGCAAAGACACTTAACTTACAAGTTCAGACTCAATAAACCAAATCATTTGATAAGATTCTTGTTCTGGCCTAAACTGAGTCTCTGTCCACAGCTTCTCCATGTGCTGCCAAGCCACTTAGGTTGTCCTTAAAGAGTGGTTATCATTTTCTATTCCCTTACAGCTCTGACGTTTCACTACATCTGCCAGATCGTGTGTTTCCTATTTAGGTTAGCTGAACAGATTATTCTTTTTTTTAAAATCTTGTCTGTAAAGCAATGCCCCGGCAATAGCACTTCCATTATGCCAATTTCCGAGCAACACTCACACAAAAGATCCAAAGGTAACTTGAATTTAACAGGCAGACGCATCGATTGCGGTTTCCATAAGGGATAAAAAAAAAAAATATGTAGAGGCATGAAGCAGTTTCCCGGCATGTGTTGTGCTCTCAGGAGGAGCTGTGGAATATTTGAATTGTGACAAATCTGTCTGCCTCTAGGGGGCATTTCATCCCACAAAATCTTTTCACATCACCGTCTGTAGTAGACTATTTTTAGGTGCTTCTCTAAACTGAATGAGACGTGTAGTGCCACGTGCAGAGTTCACTCTTTAAAAAAGTATATTCTTTTTAATTCTAGGTTAAGTATTTCTCACACTGCTCCCCTTCATTGACTGAATTCATTTAATGAGATTTAGATTTCACAGCTCTGCACGTTGTGTTTAATACAACGGTGTGTGATTGAGTCTGGCTAAACGTGGGTGTGTGGCTGTTGTCAGCGCCACTGCATCATCATAGATTAGACCTGGATTGATTCTTGATGTCATACCACGCCGGAGTTAGTTTGCCCTCTGCTGGAGGCACAAAGTCACACACTGACTCAAGATCAGGCTTCCTTGCCAAGCTTTTCCTGTTCGTCGGCATCTTGACAGATTTTTCTCTTATTACTCAAGTTTTACAAGCTTCCAGTCAGTTTCTTTCAAAAAACATTTCCACCACAGAGGTGAGAAGCTGTACCTCGTTTCTGCTGATACCGCTTACAGCTCGAAGGTACGAAAGCCCAAACGTCCTCAACACCAAAGTTTCTGTGACCAAAGTTTGACTCTTTAAGGACTCCCAGGCACAGCCTATTAAATTCTGCCATAATCTGTAGTCAATTTGCATAGAAAAGAAATCATTAAGTCTGGCTGTGGATATCCGAGCTGCCCTGCCTTCCCAGAGGATAGAGCAAATTTGGAGGAAATGCAGACATGTCTTGACTAAAACGCATTACGCCTGATTTAGTCATTATGATTCTGCGCTGAGAATGAGAGAGCTCTGACTTACTGAGACTTATGAGCCGAATCTACATGGATACATTCATAATCATCATTTTCTTTCTGCCTGCCCCCTTTTTCCTCTTGTCTTTTCTTTGGTAAACGTATTTAGCAACTGAAGCAATCATCTACATTACACTTTGTTATGGATATAAAATCTGAACAAGTCACAGCTGCTCTTCACAAACAGGTGTAAAAATCACAGGTTATCAGTCACTGCAATTACGGTATTTCAAGCTTTCAATCCCATCAAATCTTTTATCGAGCCATTCCGTAGCACACATTTGCAGTAAGGACATGTCAAGTCTTTTTAGGTTTGGTAATTCATAATAAGAGAAAGAAGATGTAGCTTTTGTTGGGAGGGGCACTACGCAAAGCACAAACATAATTATTTTAGGTTAGTGGCTGTTACCAGAACTCAACATGTAACAATATACTTTGCACTAAAATACACATGTTCTACATGCAAAGCACTTCTGCTTAATATCGAGGCCTTTGAAAACCACATTACCACATTACCGCGTTGATTGGTGTTGTCCACAACTATACTAAATGAAGCTTTTTGCAGTGTTTGTAAGCTGCTGCGGTGGTGACGTGTCTTTGATGTTTTCCGAGGAGATTATGTTCATGACTGCTTTCATAATAAAATGTCACCCGAGAGGATACATAACACCCACAAATTCTTGGTAGAAACTAGGCTGTTACACGAACCTTTATATAAGTGTGTATAAATATTATAAGGAGTATGGTTTAAACCTGCTTTATATGGAAAGTACCCTAAGTGATAACTTCTGTTATTATTTGGCACTATATAAATAAAATGATTGCATTGTATATTTGCTGCATGTAGTAGTTTTAGGAAACTGCACACATCTCAGATCCACTATAAATGTATTTAAATCAGATGGAAATGCCACTGAGCATTGATTAATCACATTTAGACATGGTCAAGATTGAATCATTGCGCCTCCCACAGCACGAAGCAGAAAATACAATTCACGTTTTGCCTCAATGTGTCTGGTCTCTTCTGTTGTGCTGGCTGCCTCTGGTGTTGCCAGTTGCCTGACGTTTTCAAGGCCGGCACCTTTCTGCCGAGTTTAGACTTCCATCATTTGCATTTACTCAGACAGAGAGGCAGGGACATGATCTTTGTTTCTAAGCTATGAATGGTATTGTTTCACTCCCTGCGATAATATCCAAGTTGCAGTTGCCACCTCAACTGTTCAGGCACACAGTTGTTATAGATTTGTCTGTGGGGGGTCATGTGGCATGTTTTTATTCAGGTGTGTTTTGTGTGTTGTCAGGGAACATGTCTGTTTGACCAGGTCAGTTTTAGGCGCACCTCATTCAGAGCAGTTTGAAGGAGCATGTGAAGGACTGAGTGGCACCCTGAGCTGAATGTTAAGGTTCCCTGGAGGAGAATATACAGACAAACTTTCTCTGGAAACATTTGTATGCAGCAGGAATATGTACGGATGAAATGCCTTTCAAAAGCATTCTGTATTCATCTAGTGAGCCTCGGTATTTCAGCAATGAACCATTGCACCTTGAGTCGCCTGACGAAACGTTTGTATTGCTGCCCACAGTCACTATTAGCTGCTCCAAAATTACGTTTCCTTTTCAGGGGTGCACATACACTCACGTGCGCGCGCTGTTTCGATACCATCTGTTTATTTTATCCAATGGCCGTATTGAACCTGATAATGCGCCGGCGAACAATGGCACTTTGTTCAATGGAATGAAATTTGAAGACGGAGAAACAGCCGGGGACGCACAGCAGCAAGGGACAACACCATTCAACAGCAGCCGTTTGTCACCACTAACCGCTGCGCCGAGGGCCTGGCTCTACAGGGAAGGTTTGCTGTAAATGAGAACCATGTTTACGAAAGCTGTCCAGGTTTTGCGGCTCCTGGCCACCCCTCGAGCACCTAAAGTTTGTAAACCCGGACACAATCATGCTCTTGCATTGCTCCCCGGGGTGCAGCGTCCATCTGTACCTGTCACCTGTAACAGATGACCTGATAGAGCTCCGTCCGCTGTGAAGCCTCTTGCATCTCGCTGATAAAGACACACCACAGCCCGAAATGCACATATTCCTGGACTCATTCCTATTCTGACAAACAGCATTGTGTTTCTCTATTCATATCTTTGCACCACTGCCCTTCCCCGAGCTCAAAGAGGAGTTAGTCTGAGAAGCATACCAAGTACAGCGGTGTTGAATCTTTGGGATCCACAGGGAGTAGCGCGGGTGGAGGATGCTCTGGGCCTCTGAGTCGATTAGCCAGGGAAAGGTACAGCGCTCTGGCTGAAGGTCATGATCGAGGCTGGGCTGAGGACGTAAAGATTTGACGGCATCACGGGACATAAAGTTGGGAACTGAGTTTAAATGATACTTTCATGCTGCACAGTAGCACGCTCAAAGAAACGCTAATGGCCATTTCTGCACATGGTCACATAAGTTGCTTGAATGTCCATCTGGGTTTTGACCTTAGCCTTATAAGGTTGCCAGTAATCGTCGTAGAGGCGATGAAAACACTGCTGCTCACAGAAAAAAAGCAATAGGAACATGCTTTTAGGGATGATTTGCTTCTTGCAATCCACATAGAGCTGTTTGGTATTTACCAGCCTTATTTATTGATCAGTTTATGATTTTTCAATTTAATTCAGCAGCTGTAGACACCAGTTTAGCAGAGACCCGAGAAGCTAAAAGCGAAACGGATGATTTCATTATCTCTCTGGTATCTGGTAATAAATCCAGCTTTCTCTGTGGATCTAGAGTGCTTGAGGCGTTTCCCTTGAACATGCTGATATGTGTGATTTAAAAAGACATACTGCCATTGGGATCTTTAAGTTCTGATATAAACTAAATGTGTCTCCTTCAGTTCGTCTGTGCCATTGATCATATACTTTATTAATGATTTTGTTTTGACATGGGCTCTAAAAATGCTTAAATGGCAGCTCACGTTCTGCAAAATCAGCACGAGGCGACAAATGGAAGACATTTGTGTAAATTGTGTGTAAGAGGCGCTGCGTGGTTCAAGTAAACAAGTAAAGAAATCCAAGCCAGGCATTGTTAATCTTCTGTCAGTATGATGGAACACCACATCACCTTGTTCTTTACAGCAATAACGGCGCTGACCTTTTACACTAATTGCAATTACAGTGACTTACTGTGAGGCAGCAATGTTCATAATCATAGGAGTGTATGTCATGGCTATAAATGTGATAAAAATGAATGTGGAAGATGGCCAATCAGGGGCTGGTTTATTGGCCCCTGGGGAAATGTCATGGCACAAAATCAGCTTGTTAACAGCAATGGCTATAACTACAAGCACCACATCTTGTATTAACTCAAAGGACTTTATTATTCCCCGGTACAGTCACCAGAGCAATTATTTTCTCAGATGAAACCTTGTCTCCTGTGGCGTGCATGCAAATATGAACTTTAGCTCATCTTTATCCTCGGCGTAGAGTATGGCTTCATAGGTTGGCCCGATTACCATGAAAAAAAACCCCTCTAAATATACAGCTGTTCTCTTTTGTTCGTGTGCTTTTTTAAACTTTCATTTTGTCTGATGTTCTCTGGTTACACTACCTACCTTTAACTAAGTGCAGCTCTTTCTCAACTGCTGCTGTTGTCTTGGGTTTTGTCGTCCGTGTGCAAATCAAACTTTTAATCAAACGCTTTAAACGGGTCCGTGAGTCACGGTCAAAAAGAAATTGTGAAAGTATTTATGAAGCGCCGTTAAACCTCAAACCAGTTCCTACCACCGGGTATAAAACATAGTGCTGCACGTGAAATAAGAACAATAGGGAGCTCCACTTTATTTTATTCCCTTTTCTTATGAAGAATTGGCAATGTCATATTACAATAGTGCACATTTTGCCCATAAATGTCTAATAAGATACCAGCTTCAATAGCTGTGAAGTGTAAACCCTGAGGCACGGTTCTGCGATGGGATGGAGCTTTAATGATCATGCACCACATATTGCCTACATTCAGCCCCTGAGTCCATGTGTGACTGACTGTAGGTGGCCTTGTGATTCACTGTTTTTGGAGCCCTCCATGCACCATTTTAGTGAATGAGTTGTGAGTGCTTTGCTATATGTGCAGTCTGTGCTGGCCGGTGTTTCTGCCTCCGGCTTTTGTCATATTCACTTGAGCAGATTAGACTGAGAAAGGAGAGGACAGTTTGGAATGTCATTGAGAAATATGGCTTCTTTTTATAAACGTCATTCCAGTCCTTCTCTCCCATGGCTCCACGCTGTGGTTTTGTTGAATTAACTGGTTACTCAGACTCAGCCCTGGGATTCAATACGCAAGGCACAAACGCTACATAAATAAAGCGGAAGTGTGGCTTGTGCCAGGCTTCTGTCCTGTTAGCATGGCTTGATGGGTGTGTGTGTGTGTGTGTGTGTGGGTGGGTGGGTGGAGCGATTGTATTTTATGATGTGGAAGACAGGTAGCATAAATATTACTTGAACTTAATCACAACCTAGCTGCAAATACGACTGAATTGATCCATTTCTTGGTAATATGTGCACACACTCTGATTTGAAAACACACACACACACACACTCAGAGGGAAAAATGCCTAGCAGGCAGTATTGGTACTGATGTGTTGAGAAACA
>JAVQJL010042158.1:0-36705 GCA_036024295.1 Nannoperca obscura
AGAGGTTGTTTCCTTTCACACAGGTGGGATTTAAAACCAGCTCAGACTGTATACAGTTATTGGAGTTGACAAGGCGTTTTTGACACATAAAGCTGACTGTTTCTAAGCAACAGAGTGAAACAGTTGCAACTTTACAGGGATTATAATTAGGGTTCATGCCAATCAAACCAGTCTATTTTCTTTTATTCAGGTCACAACATGTCAACATTACAAAGGAATCGACACGCTCTGTAAAGCTCATTATCATTTTCTACTTTGCATTCGAGCTCTCTTTCTCCTCTCCAATTGTGGTTCACATAAAGGTGGCAGTATAGGGGTTCAGTGGTTAGCAAGAAGGGCCCTACCTGTGATACTGCTGTGATGGACAGCTTTGATTGATGATTGCTTTCATACTGGGATTGGTTCACATAACCCTGTAAAAGGATTTAGTAATGATGATTGGGATGATGATAAAACTTGATACTTAAATTTACAGACGACTTACAAACAAGGCGATGTGGTTTGTTTATGCCTTGTCTGATGACATACATTTGTTAAAAATACAACAGTGTCTGTGATTCCTCTGCATTACTGTGCCAGGACTGAGGAAACATTCAAAGGCCACACAGTGGGACGCTCTGCCAAAGATATGCACCGCTTGCTGTGAGGAAAACATGATTACAGAGTCAGAAATAAAAACCAACAAGCTCATTGTGCAGCTGATGGATGTATGTGTGTGTGTGTGTGTGCCAAATCAGTCCCTTCACAACCAATGAGGCCATGCTGGAGTATCTGCTATAATGAGGGAAAAATGAGCAGAACGTTTGAGTTTGCATAACTGAAGGATTGCCTTTCCAAAATGAGACATCTACCATTTGGAAGAAGATGACTTCTTCACTGCCAGAACGACTGCTGACGTAAGCATAAAACCCAGTCGCTATCAACATTATGAGTCATCTTTTTTTCTATTCCTCTGGAGGACTGAATCCACAAAAACTAAGGGGTTAAAAGCAATTTTGGAAAGAAATATTCAAACTTCTCAAACAATAAGAAGTGACCAAAAAACAACAATCAAACTTTATGTGGAATTCAACAACTGCTTTAAACCTCAAACTCTAACATAACATAACATAACATAACCGTGTGAGAAATTCCATAGTTATTTTCCAGGATCATTATTAAGAAATAATAGACTTGTACAATAAAGCATTACAGATAGCAATTTGATAGGTTTTGTTTATGTGTTTCAACATCAAGAGGAGTCAAATTCTGTACCACTTGTGTTGACAAAACAAAACATATGAAGATGTGCCTTTGGATATCTTCATATGTCCAAAAAAAGTGTACATGTTACTGAAAAAAGCTGATACTGTTGCAAAAGCAGGGCCCAGATTTGTTCTGCAGCCCTCTCAGGGATTCCAGTGCAATTTTCGTATAAAATATCGTAAATCTAAAAAATGCTCAAGAAAATGGGAAAGTTTTAAGAGCATGTTTACAAGCAGAGGTGTAATTGTTTATTCCGTTCCCATCTTGTATTTCTGTCTCACACTATGGCCATACTGGAAGTGAGATTTTGCATTTGCGCCCTTGTCCCTGATTGATGATTTTTTTTAAGCAGGGGGATTTGTCGCTGCAATTCATTAGATCTGACCACACTCCACTAAGCAAGCTTTATAGTCACAGCAGCCTCTCTGCCCCCTCATTCTCTTTCTCATGAATCTCCTTCTTTTCATAATCCTCATTTTTCCATCAACATCACTTACCTCTGCGGTGTTATGGAACAACCACATCCTCTTGTACCTTCTCACCACCTTTTCAGCTTCCGTCTATTCATCCGTTTTTGGTCCTCTTTCACTTCCTCTCTCTTCAGCAGAGGTGAGAGAAATCCTTAGTGAAAGAAAATGAGAGAGAGACAGCAGGAGACAAAACCTATTGAAGCAAGGTCAAACTGTACCTTTGCTATTATGCATATCTGTCTCTGTGTCTGTTCCTTTCAATTTGGTGCAGTTCTCACAGTGGATCTGCAATTTATGTTTAAAGCCTAGTTACATTTTTTCCTCCTAAACTTGAATAAACCTGCTGCAATATGGCGTGTGGATGCTTCTTCTACACACCTCTTGAATACCAAAATGTTGTTGGCTTCATTGCAAATTAAATATTTCACTTTAACAATGTATTCTTTTTTTAGCACCAAGAATCCTCTTTACAAAGACATAATTTGTTATTATTCAGGGGTGCTATTTCCATAATTTTCTTTTAAAATTATAACTCTTGCTCAGCAGCGGACAGAATGGTTGTCCTGTTGCATCATGGGAGATGGAAAAACAGCAGGAAATTAGGTCCATCATGTTGGTTACAGTTGGAGGAGCACTGACACTCTCATTATCTGGTTCCAGTCTGCGTGACGGAGAAATTGATGGAATTTTTCAGGAAGGCCATGACAATGATCTTCACATGTCGATGGACCGGAGCAGTTTTGGTGTAAAACTGTCTGAACTGGACATCATCTCATTCATAAGTATGTTGTAGATTTGTGGACACCCCGATAAACGTCAAAATGCTACAGGCCTTTCCAAAAAATGCGTTATATACAGTAGCTTGATCTAAGAGGCTGAGTTTATCTCCCCATGCGCTGGCCCCTTTTCAGCTGTGACTGTGCATGTGAATAATTCATGGGGCGGAACTGTAGTGAGTGAGAACGAGCAGAGTGGCAATATCAACACTGCCTTAACCTTGGGCTGGCAGCCACAGGTTTCTGTTGAAAGGTGAGATTCAATTAGATGAGCAGAGGAATATCTTCTCCTCTTCTTGATTCTTCCTCCACTGCAGCTCAACGGAGCCACTGTAAGAGGGGTTTATAGTGGCAGCAGAGAATCAATAATAAATAAATAACATTTTCAGAATCATCAAAGTGAAATTGTAATTGTGTCGATATTGTACAGTGCGGTACTGCACGGTTGCTAAAATCAATTGAGAGGAACAATACAAATGTTTCCGGATAATAATATGAATATAGTCCTGACAATAAAGAAGCAAAGAGCTTCAAGTCCCCCTCTTTATGTTGAAACTAGACAGTGTGCCAGTCTGAAAGAAGAGAAGTTGATGTGCCATCTCAGTTATATAAGCAATTAACTCCATTTTGTTTTCTCTTGTCCTTATTAGGAACTACACACAACTTCTTATAGTGACATTTAAATCAGTGGAACATGAGAAAAAGGGGCTTGTAGCATTTATTTTCTTCTGCTATTTAGTGTAGAATATGTACGTTTTTCACATAAATGTTATTTGAAAGCATTCAGAAGACATCATTTTGTAATTAATATTCTGTTCTTGGATGTTTGAGAAATAACAGTGTTGTATTGCAGTGTAAGATAGGCCAAATGTTTGGCACGGCACGGAAATAAAAACTAACAATAATAAGGGACTGGATTGCAGTGATTGATTTGCAGCCTTTAGTGTAAACATGCCAACGTCTCGACACGATTGTGTGACAGCAGGTTGAAAAGCACCATACTGTAGGAAGATGCACGGAGAACCCTTTTTCGTCTAACAACAACAATAATGTGTGTCATCTAAGAACAGGGTTCTTTGTTGTCTTTCAGACAGATAATAAGGGTCGTTAAGAGAAACATTTTTCACCAAAAGAAAATGTCACAATCTTTTAGTTCAGACTAAAAATCGTACTCTCTACTTTTATCAAACTGTATCAAGAAATTCCCAGCATTACAGATGTATAAAATCACAAAGTGCAGTGGGCACATTCTGTGTTTTTACTTGTGTTTCTTGACGTGTTGTTCTTCAATTTATTGCATTTCTTTTCAAAATTTTACATCTACAGTATTTCCCAACATTTTCACCTTCTGTACAACAAATACATATTTTGGATGAAAATCTTATAACGAGGAATTATAGTTAATATTATACTAATATTACTTAGTATTTTTGATGACTCATCTTGCACTCACAACACAGAGCCTTCTTAGCTCTTCCTGTTAAGACATCTCAGAAGACCCTCCTTAAACAGAGGAGTGACAGACATTGATGAGCAACACTTGAGAACTCCTGCTGGTAAATTATGGTCAATTTGTGCAAAGCAGCGAAACAACACTTAACTGATTACTGATTGTACCTTTAAGCACTGACAGGGTTTAAATAGCTTACTGAAGAGACATTAAATGGGAAGCTGTGTGAATGTGTGCAGAAGAATGCCGTTTCCTGAGATGTTCTGTAGTCATTTTGATAAAAACACAACTGTTCATCTCCACATTTTGGGTTCAGTTTAGTCAAACCATTTAAAGATGCTTTTCTTCTAAATGTTTTCTTGTCTCCCTGATTTTTGGCAGTTGTTTTCAATGCTAAGCCATGACCTTGAGAAGCACTGCAATATATATTTTTTTATATCCAATTTTGTTTGATGTTTTCAGCTGTTCTTCAAAGACAAAACAACTGGTGATCTTGAAGCTATCACACGCCATCACTAGGCCAGATTGCACAATTTATCCCAGAACGGCTGCATTTATCGCCTGCTTCTTCAACACCTGCAGGTGGCCTTATGGATGCTGTTACCTCAGTCTCAGCAAAGAGGATGGTGCTTAAAAGTGTTGAGGATGAGTGACAGGTGCTCAGCCTCGGACTCGATCAGGTGACAGGTAGGAGGGCAGGACGCGCATTACATTTCTTTGTTCAAGGAGAAATAAAAGCTGCAATAAATGATTGTAGCTTGAAATATAGCATCTGATGCCAGGGGAAGTGATAAACAGCCATATGGATTTTCAACAATAACAATAATTTAATTTATAGTCTGTGTGCGAGAAGGTGTCAGATTATTCCAGATGAGTCACGCAGGAAAAGGGCTGAACATGTTGGATGAGTGCTCTGAGCTTTAAGTATCATTTCAGGCTCCCTGTTATTGTAGTGTTAGCTCAGGTCTTTCCTCTTTGTCTGCTTTGCCTTCCATTCTAAGTGCCTTTTAATACTCTTTATATGTGCTGAAGGATAGGATGCATGCGGGCCGGTAATAGATGGAAGTTGAAGGCTAATAGTGGGAGAGAACAAACAGAGAGCCATAACAAAACCATTAATCTCCATTATATTCAGAGGCAAACATATGGATACAACAATGGCAGCAGAGCACCTCCAAGACACAAGCCTCCTGTAAATAAACTAAAACCACAACTAAAAGGGGGCGGCTGTATGTAGACAGAGAGAAAATTATGTTATTGCATTTAACGTTTTAATATATTCGCCAGCAGATGAACTGACCTTGAGCAGTCAGTGACGTAAATTACAAAATGTAGCATCAGAGGATGTTTTCGACGGAGGGATGTGTTAAATCTGTGCCTGGGGAAAACCAATATATAGCAGGCAGATTCAGTTAGCATGTGTTGCGGGCTATTTACCTATTCTGTCCGTCAGATCTCGTATTTGTTTACTTCAGTGCCTGGCTATCAGCTCTCACCAGCGCCTGTGCAATTTCGATCTCTTGCCTTGGGTTTTTTGATAGGTCTGCAAAAGGCCTTGGAGACCAGTTAAACAGATAAACCCTTTAACAGTTATGCACCTCGGCATGGGCACTCCAATGCAGACCGTACTAGAAGTGCAACCACAGAAACATACACACTCGCAAAAACCCCCGTCAGAAATTTACAAAACGGGTTTTCAAGAAAGATATTAAAACATTTGACAAAACTCAGCCATTTAGCTTTGCAAGAAAAAGTCAGTTCTTCAGGAAAGATGTTGTGTAACAGAGTTTCTTATGTCAGTGAGGATTTCAAACAGATGGGCCCATTAACAGCAAAGTCGAATGTGATAGAAAAGGTAAAAGCCGACTCGCGTGCTCAGCGAATCACTTTCTTAAGTTGGAGTCAGCGAAGCATTAAATCACTGCTAACAGGACATCAATTTCTGATGTGACTAATACTCAGCACATCTACTTTATACTCACAGCCCATACAGAGCGGCACAGCAACAGATTTCTATCTTATTTGATTTAGTGTGATTTTACACTTTGATAACACTCTGTGTCTGGGTCACTTTTGTATATCACACCTTTTTTCCCCCCTTTCAGGGTAAAAAGGTTATCTATTTGTTATGTCTTGGTGATGCAAATCCTCAGCAAGATGCTACACACCCAAAACGATAGCACCCCCCTCCTGTTCCCATGGTAACAGGAATAACTGGCATCATGTGAAGTCATTCCTCTACATTTGCTGTTTTCACTCATTCTCTTTCTTCTTCCTCCTGCCTCGGTCTCTCTCTTTGACTCTCCTTTTTCTCTCGCAAACTATCAGTCTTGTCCATCTGCTTCTCCCACGACCTTAGTGCTTTCCTGACAATGAGAGGCTACAGTTGCTATGGAGATAACGACGGCGCTATCTCCATTAATGAAATTTAGTTAACATCTCTCCACACAGGCTCACGTCTGAGCAGACTGCAAATTCCACGAATATCATCATTTAGTTCCTGCCTCCTGCAGATCTCCATTAGCGTTTATGGTTTTTATCCACCAGGAAGCTGCTTTGTTTGTGCAGCCACAAAGTCCAAGCACCGATTTGTTGCAGCGACTGATATTGGGATGTGACTGGACAATTTTATTAGTGGTAATGCTGGGTGTTCACATAGCTATTTTGCATTAAACATGATTAAGACAATGAAAACAAATGCTGCCATCAATGTCAATATCAATTAAGTGACACACCACCAAACAATGGAGGACCCTTTTTTACTTACTTTCTTAACATTCGAAAAGGATACTGAGAAACCAGAGAACCACCCGGTCATGTTGAAAGTGTGAGGGAGCTTTTGGGTTTCAAAATCGCTGGAGATTAAGGGAAGTGTTGCAGCAGAAAATCAAAGAGAGTTTGGTTTCCAGTTTGTGGCCGGAGGAGCAGTTTGTTCAAAGAGGCAAAAAAAAGAAAAAAAAAAGATGAATCACACCCTTTTCCGCACAGATGTTGATGTAACACCAATGCAAAACAGTGGTGTGAGCCGTGCACAATAAGCCACATAATAAGTTCACTCAGGAAAATAGAGGTGACTCGTGTGTGTGATTGATTAGAGGGCATAACCATCAAGAAGACACGCAGGCAAAGAAACTGACATTACATGACATCATTCTGCAAGAACCCTGCGATCAATATGTAACAATTAAATGACTCATTGCCTTCAAACAGTTGATGAGTTTTCAAATTTGCCAATCCAATCAACGCAATCACTTTGTTGTCATTAGACTTTTTAATTGCTAAATCATGCAGGAACTGTAAACGAGGCTAATATCGAGATGAACAGTTTGCCCCCTAAAGTTCCCCTCACCTTTTCCTTATTCGAGAATATTCTGAAGCAGATTTTGCACAGGCATGGAAGCAGCCAGAGCTGATGGTGCTTGAAGTTCTGCCAGCACCCTGGAGGCCGATGCTACAGAACAGTTAGCCCTCTGGATAGAGCCAAGAAAATGCATGGTATGCCGCCAGTCAGCAGGAGACGGATCGTGTCTACCCCACCTTCCAAGTAATTGGTATATTTGAAAGAGAGAAATGTACTCTCCGTTTCCAGCCACTAGCCCAGATTTCTGCAGGAGCACTCAGGCTAAAAAGAGTATTTTTTTCTGTCCTCAGCATGCTGACGAGAGAGGCAGTGATCTCTTATCCAAGTGCACATGGACTGTGGTGTGTATACTGTCGTTGTTTGGCACTAAAAGCATCTTTCAGGAGCTGAGGTGTTTTGTACTCATGAGTAATGAAGCATTTATCAACTTAAGGAGATACAATAATGTCTCCTCTATCCAGGCTGGTAATCAAAGGTATCCCAGCTGTTGGAGTTGATGTAATGGGGTTTATACTGAAGGAAACAAAAGCAATGAGGAGACAAATCACTGAGGAAGTTTCAGTGAAGTCAATTTTTTCTCTCACCTTCCACCTAGCCATGCAATTAAATAAGCCACTCATCCCCAAAAGCAATCACAGGTTTCTCTTTTGTGACTAATTACAGCATGTATTTAGAAGCTGAGAAGGCAAAGAAGTAGAATTAGTCGACATATCGCACACATATCTCCTCTCCCCCTCTGTCTGCCTGTTACCCACAAACAGGGGGACTGAGGCAGCTGTAATGACACCGCCCTGCAATCATGAGGCTTTATGAAATCTCCATGACAATGAAAACTGGTGCCAAGAGACCAAAAATTGCATTTGTCCATCAAATACAGAAGACTCTCTGACAGCGACGAGGCGCAACACCCTCTTACTATCTGGTTCGGCAGCACAGTAATTTCAGGTATTTTTCACAATTTAACTCTAGCTCTTCTAAAGGGAGATGATCCTCATATTAGTGAGATGATATAGGCAGAAGTTCAGTAATGCATTAGAGTACTCCAAAGTATAGCTTAATTATTTAGTGCATATGTGGTAGCCTACCAATAAAATACTTACTGGGTACTCCCAGTAAGTATTAAGTAGGTGATGAAGATGTTAGGGGGTAAAAGGGTAACAATGTTGTGTTTAAGATGAACTTAAACACAACATTACATTAATGTAATGAACATTACATTAGAATTATTTATTTTATCTTTTTTACTAATGATTACCTTCTTAATAATAAAAAAAAGCAACAGCAATATCATTAACGGGTAACGAGACAGAAAAAGGTTTGAAAAACAGTGTCCATATTGCAATAAAATTTGTTTAATTTACTTACAAAATGTACACTTAAAAAAGAATTTACTCTGGGGAACGACATTGTTAAACATTTATTCATATGGAGTACTTATTAACGCGTGCATTAGTAGTGTTGGGAAACAAAACATAAGGCATAGCGTGGGATGAAGGATGTGTCTCTATGGCTGTAGCTATAAAATAGTTATTGAGCTCCACCTGGCGTGATCTCCTGCCTAATGATGCGTCCTAATGATCCGCCTGAAAGCCACCGTACAGGGAGGAACTGGGCAGCCACGCTACGCGCCATTATCCAGCTAATTGTGTTTAGAATTCAATACTCAAGATTAATTTCCTGCAAACCAACGTGTGCCATCTGAGAGTTTGAATACAATGATCTGTATCAAAACCCGCAGCGTGGCTGGTATATGTCGACTGAATGGGGAGCTCTTTAATCAGATCAGAGCGCGCTAATAGACGTTTCCACATTTTCCATCTGCATGCTGAGAATTCAGATGAAACGGTTACCCATCTCTAGAGGACTTGGAATTAAATAATCTACACTGGTAATATGCATATCTAACTGTGCCTCTATGGCATGCAATGTTTTCTCAACTGTGTGGAGAGGGGGAAACTGATCAGTGTGGTACCAACCTTCACAGAGATTAGAAATAAGACTGCTGTATTACTGAGATCAGAGTGAAATGCCTATTCCCTGTGGATGCATAATTACTGGAAATGAGGTCTGACTGCAGTGAAATTTAAACTTTACCTGTCACATAAATGCACACACAGACACTAGAGTGTTATGATTATTTTCATTATCAATTCATCTTTTGATTACTTGCTTTATTCATTATTTGACTGTTTGGTTTTTAAAATGTCAGAAAATAGTGAAAAAACCCATCGCAATTTCCCAGAACCCGAGCTGACATAATCAAATTGCTTGTGCTGTCTGACTAATATTGAGTTTACTGTCATAGAAGACAAAGAGAACCAGCAAATATTCACATTTGAGAAGCTGCAGTCAGAGAAGCTCTCAGCATGGCTCTTTGGTAATGTTGGTCTGCCGGTCCACCACTTTGGTTCAGACTGAAATATCTCAACAACTACTATAAGGATTGTCATGAGGTTTTGTACAAACATTCATGTCCCCTTCAGGGTGAATTGTAACAACTTTGGTTCCAATACTTTGTTTTCCCATAATCCTCGGGTGTTGTTTGTGTTTAGTGCTAATTAGCTAACGTAAGCAAGTGAATTTGCTAAACTAAGATGGTGAAGATAGTTATATTACATTATACCTGCTAAACATCAGCACATTAGTAGTGTCATTGTGTGCATGTTAGCATGCTGATTTAGCATTTAGCCTACAGCCTCACAGTGCTCGGCTGTATACTCTGAGGTTGTATTCAAACCCCGCCTACTTCATACTACCGACCAACGCAGTATGCCGTATGTACTACATACTGCTTATCATAGTAGTGTGCAGTATGAAACTGTCCAATCAATTTATTTTGCTGTATGCTAGCCCAGGCTTAGTTGGTTTCCAGTTCTGGAGAGAGGGTATTTTTGGCAGATCCAATCCCCTAATCAATACTAATAACTAATCATCGCAGCTCTAATGGACAACATAAGACCAAAATATACAGTATATATAAACGCATGCATACAGTAGAGCTTCTTTCTATGTAGAAACCATATTTAACCTCAAACTGTCATGACCAAAGGAAAGCAACAAGACAAACTCACTCTCATATCCTCAGATCCATGATGTCCAATTTATACCTGGAGCACCCTGGACTGGAGCAGATAAAAGATCAGATACCAGATGAGATCAGCGCTGGGAAGAAAATAAATCAATGGATGACTCCTTCACTTTAATAAAGCACATACAAACCTCAGACATTTCATTAAAAAAGGGACTGACTGATGTGGATCTGGTTGGTAGCTGTTATGTTATGCCAAGGCTATGAGCTCCGTCTCTAGAGGTTTGAAAATAAACACGCGAGCCAAATTAAACTGGGGGATATGAGACTGGAAACCTCTCAAAAGATGATATAAAATCTGAGGAGACTTATCCATTTCTCCTCCACTCACATCTGCTTGTGGCTTGTCTGTTTCGAACATGTGTGTCCTTGTTTCTGCCTTTCGTTGGCAAATGCAGATTGATTCTGTGCGAGAGGAAAAAGGAGATTGTCTGTACCTTCTTCACCTCCCATTCAATTGAAGAAAGAAAATTGATCTGCTGCTTATTTGCATTCATATATATACCCCCTCGTGCTCTCGCTGTCTAGATGGCAAACACACACCTGTTTTATTCAGATTCAAGGTGACGTATTTGTAAAAAAAATAAATAATAATCTTTGAGAAAAGCCGGAAATCTGATCACATTTGGAATTACAAGGGTTTATCTGTGCTGTCATTTATCATACATCCAACAAAGAAACACATTCACCTGCAAAACCTGTACAAGACGCAGGCCGTGTCTTATACTCGTACATGTGGAGAGATAAACAGTGAAGAGGATTAGAGATAAAGTGGAAGGTTTCCCCTTATGGTTGCTTGGCTACCATTTTCAAAATCTCTAGTGCCAATCTTATAATGCGTGAGATTAGTGAAACTCATAATTAGGCCCTTAAGACTGTAAGCCATATACTTTGCGGGAAGGAAAATACAATTCCCTGCCCTTGGGATGGCTGCAGAGAGATTGTGAACAGCAATAAGTGGACTAAGAATAGAATAGGGCATTATTATGTATGACAGGCAGGCGCTGTGTAAGGGAAGTCATTCAATATCATTCCAAAAGCACATAGGAGAAGTTTGCCTTCAATGCTTTGCCCACATGCATTTCAAAATAGGGGGGGAAGAGTGAGTCTGAATTCCTTCATTAGATTACTTTTTAAATAAGGAGTCTTCGATGGCATGGTGTGTTTTTATGTTGTATATTTGCACGAGCACGGTAAGGTAATGCAGCAGAGATCGGTGGTATAATGTAACCAATTGTATAATTTTGAGGTACTTGTACCTTCCTTGAGTACTCCCATTTTATACATTTTCCAGGCAAATGTTGTACTCCACTACATTTCTCTAAAATCAAGTTACTGATTCTTCATCCAAAACGTACAATCGCCTTATAAGTTATGAATTGTTACAGAATAAGATTAGCTCCACCTCAATCAGCTACAACAGTACAATGTTTCTTACACGTTTGCACCAGTAATAATAATCCAATACTATAATATATATTCATGTAAATGCACTGGTCCAATGAAATAATAGAATGTATTTCTGATGCATTATACTTTTAACTTCAAGTACATATAGCTGACCATATTTTTGTAATTGCTTAAGTTGTGGAATGGAGGACTTTTATTTCAAATTGTAGTGTTGCTGCTTCTGTTGAAGTAAAGGACCTGCGTACTTCTTGCACTCATGGCAGAGACTCGAATGAACAAAAGGTGTAGCCTAATGGGATTGTGTTCAGATTTCATCTGTTATGGGAGTGTTAATGACCTGCGGTGACACGCTCACTTCCCTGAAAACACAATACATTCATTTTATGCATTCAGAAAATACACCTAATGCACTCTATACCTCTACATCTACAGCACTTCTCTCCCGGGGGGTCACACTGCTGAGCAGATATTATCCCTCTTAAAGGTGGGAGGAGCGTGTTGAACTGGGACGCAGCACGATGCTGAAGTCCCATCAAAACCTCCGCGTCCTCCTCCAGCAGCCGGACCACTAGTACACCTGTATTTTCCACTTTCAGTAGCACGACGCTTGGATTAAAAAAAGAAAGAAAGAAAAAAAAAAAGTGGAATCAGATCAATCAAATATGACCGAAGACACCTGGAATCAAAGCGCCTGTGCGACATAGGTAAGACAATTTACCGGGTGCCACAAGACAATTTAAGTTAATGAGGCTTTTGTGACACGAAAAATGTGGGTGGTTTTGAAATGAAACGGCTTTTCTCCTTTTCTGCTTGTGCGTAATGGACACCTCTGGGAGCAGACGCATATGGTTCAGGTGCGTAAATTATTTTCAAGAAGACAGGAACAAGACAATTATTACAATAATGTTTGGATCTGCAGCGAGAGGGGTTTTCATTATGATAACCTTATTACATTTATAACTCCTACGATATAATATGAGCTCCATACAAAATTTGTAAAAACATCCCTCTGGATTCTGCATTGAAGGTTTGTTTTCTTTTCGTCACATGAACTTTTGAGTAATGTGATGGCTTTTAGACAAAAAAAACTGAAATGAAAGAAAATCATATAAAGAGAGAGCTCTTCCTGCGACTTACCCCGCTTTATATTTTGCAGGACAAAAGAGGGATCTCGCTTGAAATTACGATGCATCTCACAGCTGTGGTCTTAATTCTGGTCGTGACGGGCATCGCCAAAGGTAATTGAGATTTTACATCATTAGTCCACTGGGACAACGGCCAGAGACACGCAGAGATTTGAGTCAATTCATGAAAGACAAAACTCTTTTATGAGGCGATTGACTCTCTGCGTGGAAAGAAAGTATACCGGATGAATATTTCATTGCTCTGAATGATTTATGTTGGTTTTATTCTCGATGCAAACACGCTGCTGTCCCTTTCTTTCTGTCTCAAAGGAAGAGGCTGGGAATGCAGCGCAGGGTGCAATACAGAAAATGGGTTTTGCGAGAAGCCAGGGAAGTGCAGGTAGGCTACTAAAACGACCCCCGATTGATAGCCGATGATATCTTATACCCTGTGGGGTATACAACCTTATTTCCATAAATTGCTGGAGCTGTAAATGTGCATCCCTTAGAGAAATGCAGTCGCAATCCAGCCAACTGGATCCTTCTGGTCTTTTTTAGATCTGTTTGGGGCTTACTGTGGTGTTATCCTATCAGAGAGATCAAAAGCTTTTGGTTACAAAGCATGCCCAGTTTGACATGTTTTCCTGGCAAATGATACTGTATCGACTCTTGAACCAAAATCACTCTTTTTCATCACTATTAGTATTTAGAGAATTTAACCAATTACGGCATAATAGAACAGGACTTTAATCTTTCATTTCACTTTTACTTTAAGAAAAAAAAGACATGCGGGCGTAATGGGAGTAAAGAGAAGGACTACAAAGCTCTGTGTGTGTGTGGGGGGGGGGGGAATAGTAATAGATTTAATAAGATTGTTGTTGTTTATCCCAGGTGCAAACCAGGATGGCAAGGACAGAACTGTGACCAGTGCGTGCCCTTCCCCGGGTGTCTGCACGGCGCATGTCAGAAGGCATGGCAGTGTGTCTGTGAGGAGGGCTGGGTGGGCAGCCTGTGTGACCAAGGTGAGTCTCATTACGCTCCCCTGACACTCCTATCTGTATCTTCCTCCTAACACTTCCTGACATACCAGAGGTTAGGGTGAGTCACAGACCCTCTGGGACGCACAGGTTGAAACCGAAAGAAGCTGGTGTCGTGGAGAATATAGTCTGCTGTATTTTTAGACGGGCAAAGTTAAGAGCAGAAGAGAGCTGATTAAGGCAAAAAAGCATTCAGTGATGAAGGCTGAGGCCACGTCATCACTGTAGAAACACTCATTATAAACTCCTGCATGGATGTGAACTCATGAAAATTGAAAAATGTGATGTGGCTGTGAAGATTTAAATGTTAAAGTGGTTTAAAAGTCACATTTACATTTCAGACATGCCTATTTAAACTGAGCGCTTAAGCAATAATTCCTATTGTATCTACAATGAACATAATCACAATAAAACTACGTCATGCCCCTCAAGCAAAGGAGGAAACAAAAGGAGAAGATTAAAAGAAGAAAGACTTTTGTGTCTTCTGGCTCAGTTTGACCTCCTTATCAGGGCACACAGTACATCTCTTATTCCGTTTGAGCGTGTGTAATGTGGTTGGTTTTGTTCTCAGATTTGTTCTTGGTGACAGGATGCTGAGGTGGGGAGTGTGAGTGAGAGACTGGCAACAAAGGGTGGGGGGGAGTGTGTGAGCACACACATAAGATCTAAAAACAGCATTCTTCTCCCCCCCCCCCCCCTTCTTAACAACAGACACTCGCCTGTGCACATCCAGGCCTTGTGCTGGCAATGCCACCTGCATAGAGACAGGAGAGGGCGGATACCTGTGCATCTGTCCCCATGGCTACGCGGGTGAAAGCTGCCACCTGAAGAGAGGACTTTGTCTCACAAACGGGTACCAGCTTCATTTACTTGAGTTTCTATATTTAGTAAAAGAATACTCCAGTGCTTTACAGCCTTATCTCTATTTGTGAATAAGTAGGAGCAGTAATCAATACACCGTGCACTGTCTGTCAGGTCTCTTTGTTTCACCAAGGGAGCCAATCGAAACCACCTCACACTGTGGCTAGTGTATGTCTAACTTCTAATAGTAGGCCGTTAGCAGGGAAAATACTGGCTGTTCTTTTTTCCCGTACTGCACACAATGTAGCCAGTGTGTTGTGACTTGTAACAGACAGGAGGGTGTTTGCACATTTGTACGACAAGCAGAAACACTTAGTTGGAAATTCTGCTTTTGTCTGAGGACTGACTTTTCTGCTGTGCAGCTCTATGACACTGCATAAAGGCAAAGAACAGCAACAACAAAATATACCTGAATCGGGTCCAAGCACCTGAGACTTTACTGGGCAGCAAAGGTTCACCGACTCAGGGCAGGAGGAATAACTTTGGGGCAGCGGAAACAAGTTGTGAACTGAAAACAGTTGCTTATTTACACATCCAGCAGTTACGGAGCAACAAGAGTCGTGTTTCTGGGCACCTGCCAAATCCAGTTACAATATTTACTCTCTTTTGGCTCTGTTTTTGGTCTCTACCAACTCCTGAAGGAAATATCTGGCTCTTCAGCTGCTGAATGCTCCACTATGTTCACCAGCTCCTCTCCAACCGTGTCTGCTTGTCGTTTGGTGCTGAGCAGGTTGTGTACAGTGGGTTTTTAAAAACATTTTCTGCTGAAAATGCTATGAGTAGGGAGAAACAATAAAAACAAAGCGTGACTCTACGGTGCTTACATACCCAAAACAATTTTCCTGTGCACATAAATATTGCTTTTAATGTCAAACACATAAATTCCCTGGTGTAGAAAGAAGACATTTCGGAGAATTAATTCCACAGCTTACTCTTGTCATAAATAAAACAGCAGCCATGTTTATTGTGTGCTCCTCCTTGTTGACAAGCAGGCACCTTTCTGCAATAGCTGGCAGTGTGTACCTGTGCAGCATCATAAGCTGCTTCTCGATTCTGGGGCTGCATCCTTTGAAGTCATCATTTCAAACGCGAATACATCATAATCGCTTGACAAGGCTGTCACATTTCAAACGCTTCTCGTATGAGACCAGAAATTCGGGCTGCTGTTGCTGGTATTTGGAGGACACAGCTGATGTGTACTTTGTATCTGTCAGTATCCCATAATCCACTGCTCCCCAGGCCATAGTTTAATGATATGTATAGACAGTCCTGGTGTTCCATATAGTTGGGAAATAACATATTACCTACCTGGAATTTGCCCTCAGGTGTTCATCAGTCACTGATAAATAGATCACATAAACTGAACCAATTACTGTAAAAAGGCACTAAGGAATGCACACAATGGCAGGAATTTATAAACTACACTTTTTTTGTGTTAAGAGCCTTGGTATGTTACAGTATCATAAATAAACAGAAGTTACATGGATATAAAATATTTACCATTAACCACGTCATGTGGTACTTCTTCATTCTGTGTTAAGTTGAAGCTCACACTGTAAAATATGTATCCAAGTTTAAATGCGAGCCACATTTACTGTTGACATTTACAACTATTTAAGGGCAAGTTCCTGGGAACGTTTGACTTTATGAGTTGATGAGGAACACCTGAACGCATCATTAGTTTTTTCCTCATTTGGGGGAGACGAGGCGCAGGTTCAGCCAGGCCCTTCAGGTCCACCTTCATGGGTCGCGTCCTTCAAAGTATCTCGCCGGAATTGGCACACAGCTGAAGTGTGACAGCATTTGTACAGACCACTGAAACAAGAATCAATTCCCAAAAAAAAGAAAAAAGAAAAAAGGTCTTGAATTTCTGCCTTTTAAGACGGACCAAGCGTCCACAACAACAAAAACAGTGGATGATTTCTTTGCGCTGTAGAAATCCACTGCTGGATTAAAGACTCTGTCCTGCCCATCAGATACATATGAAAGCCTCTCTGGGGACACAGCTAGCTGACACAGACCCCAGCCTGTGAACCCTATCATGTTTTTCCTTTGACAGGCAGCCTGATTATTGACGGGAACACACCTTAAATTCAATAGACTACAGCTCAGTGTCAGTGAATTGACAGCTCTCCTCCTCCTCCTCCAATCATTTGAGTCTTATTATAATTTTCACAACGAGATGAGGAGTTCCGCTTGTATGTCAGGGGAATTTATCTCCATTAAAAGGCCTGCATGGGGTTTCATTAATCAGATCCTCTATGAGACACCAGAGATGTCTAAAAAGTATGCCAAAGCTATTATTCTTTTACTCGCAGAGACAGAATGTTAGGGACTTGTGTAATTACACCAGCTACTATTAGAGATATAGATTTTTTTTATCCCACTTTTATCGGTGCATTTAGTTTGTGAAGCATGGCTGCACTGATCAGATATGCTGCACATGTGGGTATACTGCAGCAGTATATGGGCCAATAAAAGCTTAAAAGCATAATTATACTTTTAAAAAGTTGGCTACGTAATCACAAACTGCATTATTTACAATGCGATGTGTGTGGGGATGGTATTTGGGTTTATGAGCTCATTTTAAGCAGTCTGAAGCTTGTTTGTGATAAGTTACAAAGAACTGCAGTACCAGACCGTGGCACCATGAACTTCTGCACAAAGAAAAACAAAGTAAAGTTGCACTATCTCGCTGGGCTGCTTTCCTGAATTTAGTCTCGACAAAGTAAGTGCTTTTAGTGCCATGGCGTCCCCTGAGAGCTGATATCTAAAAACAAGCATAAATGATTAACAGTAGTTTTTGGTGCAATTACTGTCTGAAGTAAATATTCAGGAAATGTTCTTAGTTTGATTTTGACATCCCCATTTCCCCTAAATGAAAGCAACATTTATTATCAGTGAGGAATGTTGCGATATGCCACAGCTCGACACTTTGTCACTCTCCTGTGAAAATCACGTACTTCCAAAATGTCATTTTGAGCTTATAAAAACAGCCCTGTTTTCAGCTTTGTGTCATGTTTCAGACGTTCTAATGAGTTCTTTAATGGCATATTTCGATTTTAAAGTACTGAAATGTTCTCAACCTATTAAGGTCACAATAGATTATTAGATAGATTTAGAGCTACATAGTTTCTGAACAGCGACAGATCTGTGTTTATGAATCTTAATGGGACTAAATCAATGCAGCACCAACCGCATTAAAAAGAGGCCACATAACCAGGCAAATTTTATCCGATTAGTATACAATATTTTTATTATTATTTATTTTTTAAATTAGACACTCCCCTGGGGGACTCCTGCAAATGATAGATTTAGGACTAGAAAGTGTTTGTTAACATCCACTTTATGAAATCTACCTGTAAAATAGGATTGGACCCATTTAATAGCTGCTTCGATGGTGACTGCTTCATAACCACAGGATAAAATAAGCTGTAGTAAAGCTGTGCACTAGATAGCACGCCTCATTTCCCCTGCTGTATATAACCATTGTTGTTGCTCTGTCCTCCAGCTCTCCTTGTCAGAATGGAGGCACCTGTACGGATGCCGGTGGCTCGGTAGCTTACTCTTCCTGTTTATGTCCCCCTGGATTTTCTGGAGACTTCTGTGAGATCAGCATTGACAGCTGCCAGCCCAACCCATGCCTCAACGGCGGCAACTGTACAAACCACGGCCTGGCCTTCACATGTGTGTGTCCGCACGGCTTCGCTGGTTTCACTTGTAATGACAGCACCAGCCTGTTGCCCTGCGCCGGCAGGCCCTGTGCCAACAGGGGCACGTGTGTTGGTCAACCCGATGGAACCTTCCGGTGCGTTTGCCAGAAATGGTTTACAGGTCCCGCGTGTTCCCTGCAGCACAGGCCGAAGCCCAGGTCCAAGCCGGTTGGCGCCAGGCCTGCGGACCACAGAGTGTTTGCGCTGACACCGCAGCACTACTCCCTCCCGGCTCACACCTTCCACAAGCTTCTCAGACCGCCTGAGAGAGACCTGCTCAAGATCACTCTGAAGGAGACAGTCCACTCCCCCGGCGTCCTTGTCACCCACGGTCAGCTCATCTGTTTCGGCATGCTGGCACTGCTCACCTGCCTGGTCATCCTGGGCACAACGGGCATTGTGTTTTTTGGCCGCTGTGAGACGTGGCTGGCTAATGCCAAGTACAGCCAGCTTGTCCGGCAGCAAAGGGAACACCTGCTGAGAGAGGCCGGCGGCACCAGCCAGGAAGAACCGGAGCACTCAGTAAATATCATCCTGCCGGAGAAGATTAGACTCACCAGCTTTGGGAGACACTACACCTCCATCTGATTAAATCGTCTCTCCCTCTTCCCTGCTCCCTCTGCAAGGAGTTTAATAAGTATGTCTAAAAATAGCACAAAGGAAATACTATGACTGTTGTACAGTTGTGTTAATAAAGTGAGAGATGCTGGACTAGACTGGAATATATTTGAATGTATAGTCTACTGGACTAAGTGGACAACCATGACCCTGGATTGTGAATATAATTTTGATCTTACTGTTGAAAACCTACCCATTAAAAATTTATGAAATTATACAAGATGTTCTACTAAATATGGAACACCTTGAGGGTAAAAGATATCATTGTGTTGCATTTCTTAAGGCCATTTTTGACTTCACAACCCTGGTTCATCTGCTTTGTTAAACGCTAAACTTGGAATACAATAATGGGGTTAATACAGTATCTGTAATTAATCAAAATAATCGTACCATTAATTATTAATTTGGTATCACATGGTACTAAAGGTTTTATAACCATGACTGAATCTGCAATGATTACTATTTTGATATGGGATTAATCAATGTAGTAATTTTTCAAGCAACAATGCCATATATGATCAGATTTAAGCTTCTCAACAGTGAGCACTTGATGGTGTTTCTTTGTCTTATGAGTATCTTTGGGTTTTGGACAGTTGGTCCAATAAAACTAGCTATTAAAATGAATCACTTTAGGCTGTGAGATATTTTAGTGGACATATTTCACAATTTTCTGACTTTTTGATTAACGAACTATGAAAATAATGATTAGCTGCAGCCCTAGCCAACTCTATACAGCTTACTGTGAATTAACCATTTCATAATTAATGCAAAAATACATATTGTGAGTTTGTTTAGCATGCACAGTTAAAATGTGTTATTAAATATTACTATATGCCACTCAAACAGCTGTATTTTTAAATCCTGCAGGTCATAACTCTAGCTTGATCATTTCCATGTAAAAAGGTATAACTATACAGTATTTACCTGGAGGTCACCATCCAATTTTCTCTCTTTGCAGATGTATCACTTTAGGTGTCGGTGTTAGATGTACACTCTGTTATAAAGACACGGGTTATTTCACCCTTCCTCAAGAAATGCCACTTTCTATTTTCAGAGATGTTGTTATATTTTCCAACACCGCTTCATAGTGCCAATGATAAATCCTCTTCAGCCCGCATTCAGCCTGTAAGGAGATTCTGTTCCTGTGGGGGGTTGCGTTTATCACATTTCTCTGACAGGGTGGTTATCCTGTGCCTATAACATAACAGAATTACATTATGTTTGTGTATTACATTGTGCAGTTTCGTTACAAGTGTAAGAGTTACCGTGAAGTACTTATCAATATTTTTTTTTAACTGGGATTATTTGCTGTTGTACTTTGACCAGATAATGTTATGTTGTCTGTTCATTGCTTTTAATAAAATATATAAAGCCACCACCAACTTATTTTGTCTGTTTCGTACTGTTCAGGAATCACTAGATTTATATTGAGTCTATATATATATATATTGGTGCTGCTGTTGTCTTGCCACAACAAGCTGGATGTGGTCTAAGATCAGATTGCTTGGCGTGGTCTAATACGTCAGATGTTTCACAGCGTGAAAACCAACCGATGCACAAGCTGTATGCACCACCAACTACTGGATCTGAAATCAGTGGAACATCTGCTCTCCTGCTCTGTGATGCTTAACACTTCTCACTGGGGGCACCTCACTGATAATCAACTGAACCGTGTGACTCTCAGCACTCCTCCACTTTCCCTAATGGTGCAACTGTTTCAGATAGCAGTCTGTCTCCACCTTGTGGTGCAAGTTACCGCCAGGAGTTAAGCTGCAGCACTTAAAAAAGCAACATCTCGATGTCGAAATACAGCTGAGTAAATAAAGTCAGGTAGCTCCATCTCTCCCTAAGAGCCTGTTGTTTCATCCTATTTAAAAAAAAAAAAACAATCGTATTACCTGGAAGTAATGAATCAAAGTCTAAGAGGGTGTCGTGGGCCAAGCAGTCAAGGCACAAGGAAACACAGGTTAAAAGTTCTATTAGTTATTTTCCCCAAAAGAGACCCAACAAAACAAATAACTGACAGCAGGAAACTGAACTGAGTTACAGGGCTCTTAAAATATTTCAGCAAAGCATAACTGTTGTAAAAAATATGGCTAATAAATGTTAACTCAACTAACAGACCTTCCACAACGACACCTGAGGGAAACGTATATACTGGCTGATCAAACTAATAAACACACACAGGGGAAGACAGCATAACTAAAACTCAACACCAAGAAACCCTGCTTTTTGTCACACCACTAAATTTCATCTGGCAAAATGAGGTCTGACTTAACGCTTAGTGTTGTCCCACCCTAACAGTTGCAACAAAATCAAAAGAGTGAGGAAGCGGTCAATCCCGCACAGTGTGTACACCCCACACTGTCCTGAGAAGAGGTCTAATGAATCAACTGAAACAAAACGCCTGTGTTGGTGAACTATGGCTGTAAAATCTAAATATTAAAAACGGTTTCCTTTGGCTGCCATCTTGGGACATAAATGTGCCTTTTTAGCATCAATTAGAAAAACTGTAACTAAACGTATCATATGTTTATAAAACAATTTTGTCTTTGTGGAAGTCACTTTATATCAAAGAATGAATGAATTTCAACTTTTCCAATGAATCAATTTAACTAAATGGTGTTCACTCCACATGCATTATAACATATTATATAGAGATCCTGTGTGGACAGATATATTAAAAGATGAACCAAAGCAGTAAGGCTTTGATAAAATACATATATTTTGAAGTTCTTGAAGACTAAGCTTTTCAACCTATAGATATCTATGCCAAGGTAGTTACATTTCACCCAATGTGTTTAAGTTTGAGATGCAGCTCCTGGAAATGTGTGAAAAAAAACAAAAACATGTAGTCTCAGAGTACGACCACAAGGTGTCATCCATCTAAAGGGAGACAGACGAAGGCTGGCTGTAGCCAAGAGTTGCACATGAACCAGTGCATTTCACTGCACTGAAAACACATTGTTTGTTAACTGCAAGAAATGGACAATTTTCATATATGTGGAATTAAAACACACAGCAGTATTCAATAATATATCTAAAATACCAGAACAAAAATCAGGTTTCAGGATTGCCGATATCATTTTATACCAACATTATATTTAACAAACAAGTTAAACTGTATAAAAACAACAATATACCATAAAACCAAACAGCTAATGTTTCCTGGTTTTCATTTCACTGGTCTTCCTCTGAGCAACAATAATGACCATTACATGAGTCGAGGATGCTGCCTGTCCCACATAACAGATCATTTTCCACTTTGTCGCTGCACTATTTCACTTCACAGTTTGAGTGACAATCTCTTATTTTTTTCTACTCTTACATTCAACCATTTCTCACTCCAGACTGAACTTTATTGGAAAATGTCTCGGAGACTCCTGCTGTGTTAAAGCTTGCCTTAAAAATCTCTCACAGTCCAGTAGATCTCAATATATGGTAGCAGTTATAGAAGTAAAAAAGGAGTTTGTTAATCAGCATGGATTGCATATGGATTACAATCTTTTCTTGATTCTGCAGCTAAACGCCTCTTACCACAGCTAATTCAGTCAATAATGGAGACAATGTTGTGACCAAGCCTCGGATAAAAGTTCCCGAATAGACTTTCATGCATAGCAGCACTTACAGTTCTCCAAAAGTGTCTGTACTCCTGGGAAAAAAAAGGCCACAGTGTTAAACCTGGCCTCCTGAGTTTTGAAACACTTCTCCTGAGCCTCAGGAGTTTATTTATACCAGTATAAAGACGATTGTTTAAAACATGGTTGAATGTTAACATGTTAAACCTGAATCACACAGGTTTAACTGAAACCTTTGTGTGTGCTGGGGCCCCTGGTTTCCCACCACCAGACATTCGTTTGTGGAGTTATGACCATGGGGAGAGAGGGGCCCTCACCTTCAAAGCTGACCAGAGAAGCAAAAGAAAACAAAAAAACCCCACCTCAGCAGCCCCGTACTGCTCCCTCCAAGTCATAAAACAAAACAGAACAGCAAAAGTTAAATACACCCCCCCCCCCCTCCTCCCAGGCTGAGACCCTTAACCCTTTGTTCCCGTCCGCCTCCACTGGCAGATGAAACTCAACGTCCATGGAAAATCGCACATGGAAAGAATCCAGATTCAAAGAATTCCAATAGGGGTTTCCTTTCAGGGGTGCACACTGGAGACGCTGCAAGTTATATTTCATTTAGGCAGGTACCCCCATCTGTCAGCTGTCAGCTCCACATAAATACTGCATGTTCGTGTGTTAAATGTGTTCCAGATGAGCAAAGTAAGGTCAATGTAAAAACCCCACAGTCAAACCAACAATATACTGGCGCTGGACTTATTTTTTTACTGTTGCTCCAAACTTTAATGGCTTGTGACCTCTTAAAAAAATGTCTACATTGACATGACATATCTATCATCTATATTCAGTTCAACCAAGGTGATTCCCCCACCCCCTGTTTTACTGATAGAATAGTTAGGGGTCAGAACAAATGAAGTAATCTACTAATTTAAAAGGGGGGAAAAATCTAAGATTAGACAAACATCTGAGAAAAAAAAAATCAATAGAATTCTGTGCAACTGTGAATTCTGCAACTAACTAACAGAAAATAACAAATCCCAAAGTGATGTCTTCAAATTGTTGCTTTTAATTGACCAAAAGTCCCAAATCAAAAAAGATATTCACGGTAGTTTATAGAGAAGAGAAAAAGACAAATCCTCTAGAACCAACAAATGTCTGATATTTTTGCTATAAATTTGACAAATGTGATTATTTAAATTGATCATCAATAATATATTCTATAGATTGACTAATCAATTAATTTGCTTCAGCATTAGTCTAAGATATATCCTGTGACCCCTTACGGGGTCCCAACACCTAGGTTGGGAACCACTGCTTTAGGGCGCAGGTTCTGGAGCTGTCTGTATCTCCAACTAAAGTACACGTGCCATAATCGTAGCTTTACGCTGCCCTGTTCAACAACATACCTCCCCATATGTGGAAATAATGTGTCAAGTACTGATGTGGATAGGCTGCAGGAGACCACACGTACACAGAGTGCTGATGGTGATGGCCGGGGACTGAAAACCGATGTCTCTGATCTGAAGAGAAACAGAGATCCTGTTATCTTGACCTGTAACAAAAGCGTTCTCTCATTTCAGTCAACTTTAAACACAACTGTTAATTTCAAACACCAAGTGTTATTTATAGCAGATGAGCTGACTCAAAGTTGTTTGAAAAGCTGTGATTCATAAGCACTGTTTCCTGGTAGAATTACCCACTTTAACAACAATGAGCATCCTTGTGTGGTCACTACATTTGAGTTTCTAAAACCCTGTTGTGTTGTGTCTGCAGTGATTTATGTCCAAGTTGTGACTTTGCCTTCTTGCTGGAGGTAGCGGCTTTATATTCCAAAGCTGACTATGAATAATGGCACTGTGAACACTGGAGACACAGGGGACCAAAGCATTTGACAAGATGTTGCTTCACATACAGGTTGTGTCAACGTTATGATCTGGTTTCCCCGAGTCATCCGTGTCCGATGCATTGCCCCCTGTTGTCTTCATCGTGACTCGTATCTGAAGCCTCGGAAGGGATTTTCCTGCAGTTTTGGGATGGTGCAGACAACAAAGCTGAATGAAATCCTTTTCCAGAAAAAAAAACAAAAAAACCCCCATCTTTTTGCATGTTTACTAACACGGTGATTTTCATGGTATTCAGCGCGCGTTCACGCTGAATCCTGATGGGAGCAATAATTCAGCATTAAATCAATGCAGAGAGATATTTCAGTATGTAAGTGCGTCACCCGGGGGGATTCTGCACACAGTTAAATGCCTTCATTCCTAACACTGTTTTTCTGCTCTGGGATCGGTGTGCTAAGCCCTGAAAACATTTGTGTGTTTAGACCCTTAGGTGGATATATATCACTCAGCATAATAGGATCAAGTGTGATTATCCTCATTTAATTGTGACAGGTCAAAGGCTTAGGAAGGGGCTGTGGAGAACAAAGCACAGCTTTTTTGCCACAGTATTAACCGAACTCCTGCAATCACTATACACTTATAAAAAGGCGCTTGACCACTAATTAGACACAAGAGCTTTCATCCCTGCTTGCAGAGACTAAACGTTTTTGCGAGACATAGTTGATTTTAGGAAAAACTTGAAAATGACTGCTTGCTCCGAAAAAAGAAATTAAGTTGAGAAAGATTACATCAAATTCCTGCCAAAACCTGCCAAAGATAAACAATGCTCTCAAAAGAAAGTTTGTTGTTCTTCACTTTGAGAACAAGCTGTTTTTAATTGTGAGTCAGCAAGAATATATATTAAATGTTTTAAAGGCTTTTTTCTGTTTGGAGATTTTATCGTTATTATCATCATGATTTCCTATTTTCTGCTTCTCCACACCAATTTCAGGGTCTGTGGAGTTTTCTAGAAGAATACCTGAGAGGCCTGTTGTGCTTTATTATGCAGAAACCTGAACAATAATCCTTTTGTTTTCTTACTTTAAAGAGACCAAATTACTGTAAATTCTATGCACAACATGCTGTTGCAAAAAGACCCCCCCCCCCTCCCCTGCATACAAACAACTATAATGCAACTTACACGATTTAAGCATTTTGTTGAAAAGAAAATAGGCCTGCAATGAAGGAGTAGATCAAAGCATTTTATTGTATGAAAAATATATCCATAAAATGGAACAATATTTACAAAAACAGTTGTGCCATGCAGGGCAGTGAGCAGCACCTTCACCATGATCTCCAGTATGAAAAACATCAGTATCGGTCCTCTGGATTCAGCCCGTTTAAAAACCGAACTTCACAACAATACTGAGGAGCACAGTGATGCACGTCTCAAGATCCTGACTGAGTCATTAAAGGCGCATTTGAGGAGAAGAAATAAAAATAAAACTTTTGACACACAAATACTTTTGTTCACAAGAAAACATGGTCCAGGCAAACTAACCTGTTTGTGGGTGGATCCTAACAGGATGTATAGATGTCCAATATGACATGGGGGAGCCTACTGTAGTACATCCTACAATGTTGAACAAATTACTTTGATCCAACAATATAAAAAAATAAATACACTTAAACCATTACTGACGGAGAAAATCTATCTAATTGGAGTTATAATACTGAAACATCTGCAGCATTTTTGTTTTCATCATAGCAGCTGTAAAACCGATCAGAATGAATCTACACATTAATAACTAGATTGCTGGATTTGTCCAGCCTGTCTCTGTATTGATCCAGCCAGTCTCTGAGCTCTGTGATCCGATACCCCTCCGGTCCTCTGCCCCCCTGGTAAACTATCTTTCCTTCCTGCAGTATATAAAGTCTGTCGAAATAGGCTCCGTATGCAGCGTTGGAGGAGTTTTCCATGCTGTCGACCACGACCAGGCAGCCGGGCACCTCCAGGTGCATCAGTTGCGCAGCGCTCAGTCGGTCCTCCAGACACCGGTGTTTGGGGATCTGATAGGGCGCGTCAGTGCTCATCCAGCCGTCGGAGGGGTGTGCTTCCTCGATATACACAACTACAGAGTCTGCTATATCTGCGTTGTGCTGCACGACTCCCTGGAAAGCCTTCAGACGCGCCATGAACGGTGGTCAGGTGCAGCTGCCAAAGTTGAGAATGAGCGGTCTCTTGTCCTTAGCGTAATCGAGGATGCGGCTGCGCCGCTGATCCTCCAGCTGAACAACTTCGGTGTTGGGCGCTCCGTGTCCGAGATGCGCTGCTTTCAGAAAGTCTAGTTTGTGGCCGTGCCACACTGCCTTGAGGGATTCCAGGCTGAAGAGACGATTGGAGTCCGATATGCACAGAGGAGGATCGACGGCATCGCCCTCCGGCTCCTTCATCCTGAAGAAAACCCTTTTCCTTATACATAAAAAGTCAAGCAGCCAAAACATGACTGCTGCCATGAGAAAACGGGGCAGCAAGGCGAGACAAACTATTGCATTTTTAATAGCTTTAATAGTATTCATTATCACTTAGAAAAACAACCCGAATGGTCTTGTGCTGTGCCACGATCTTGTGGGCTGAAGTTGGGTTACTTGCAACTTCCCCTCTTTATATAGCACCGGCAGATTTGAATGAATCACACCCCGCCTCCAAACTGGGGCCGAGGCCTCACATGGTGGGGATTACCTTCTGTCAACTCCACAGCTTTGAGTCACAGCCAAAAGCCAAGGGTGCAGGGAAGGGAGCGGCACAGCAGTGCGTTATTTGGAGAGAGTTGCTTGTTTGATTGTTTTGTCATCAGAGTGCAAAAATTAACGCTTGGATCCAAATGCTCATGATGTGTGATCAGTTAAATCATTGAAATGTTCTAGCATATCCTGTGTGAGAACAGCCTAAAGCTGCATAATGCTGCTGCAGACGTCAGTGACTGTGTTTTGCTGGAGGACATTTCAGCAGATGCTGAGCTACACCACATCAAGGACTGACCTGTATAACTACTACACACTGATCTAGTCACCACCAGTGTCACATCAGTCCATGTGGACCAATATTAGCCCACGTGAGAGATATCAGTTATGTTGCACTCACATGTTTAAACTCCTCAGATGTTTGAAATCACATGTGTCTGTCTTATAATAATACAAATAAGACAGAATAGACCTGACTCTCTAAAGAAAGGTCGGGTTCAGAGATGAAGAGGTGAGATTGAACATCATTAATGCCACATGAAAAAAAAAGTCACATTTTGAGAGAATCTGAAAGGATAAATTCTGATGAAGTCAGATATTTGAAATAAAAAGGCTGAAATCTTTCAAGAAAGGTCCCCGTTTTGAGTAAAAGTCAGTTCTGAGAAGCCTGATTTCAGGGGAGAAAAGTCACCATTTACATTTACATTTAGGCATTTGGCAGACGCTTTTATCCAAAGCGACAGTGCGACGTTTCCAGCAAATGTCACACTGTTGAGCTAAAGAGTAACTTCAGTTGTACTTGTGGGGTCCAAAGAAACACGTTCTTTTTCTGGGGTCAGAAATCTCCCAGATTTTCTTTTTCTTCTTTAAAAAAGGTGCCAAGATCATTTTAAATGTGTCCTGGCTGATGTCTGAACACCCATAAAACTTTAAAGAATGTTGAAAACAGTCTCTGTTGGTTGCTCTTGAGGTGTTTGATTAGTTCATAAGAAAGTGTTTTGAGAAGAAAGGGGTTGTTTAAAAGAGGGGCAGCTATTCAGAGAGTCCAAAAAACAAAGAATATGTACCTGCACCTGTTGTGTGATGGACTATGTTCAAACACAAAGCAAACTGTGGATGAGGAAATCTCAGCGCATCGGCCAACTCGGAGCTCAAACGGGTGCCTCAACAGACCAGACCCGGAGCGATCAGGTCTGGAGCTCACAAGCTTTTCCAGATTGCTGCACCATATCAAGTCATTGCACGGAAATCCACAGCAAGCAGATGGTTAGTCTCTTATTTGTCCAGAGAAGGACAAAACACATGAGCCACACGAATGACAACATAAGGCAGACAAAGTGAAGATTACCAATGAATCCTGTAATATCGCACCTGTTGTACACCGGCTGAAGACGGACACTTAAGCCAATAATGGCCAGGTCCAGTGAATTCAGCCTGTCAACATCAACGCTAACTTTATAAAGATTCAACTAGAGATTTTATTGGTATAATTGGACGACAACATGATAGAAGCTGCAACTGCACTCACTCCGATTCATTTTCTGGTAACAAAGACGGCAAGGACTACCTCCATCACCTTCTATACATGCATCCATGCATACACCCTGCAGTTAGTCTGCACTCATACCGCACCGGTTTCACACTCTCACTCCATCTTTCAGGAAACACTTCAGAAGAACTATAGAAAAATATTACAGGGAGCCTTATTCAAGGCAACCGCCAGTCACTTTTGAAAAACACTTTAGAAAGCCGCTCTCACCAGGGAGGTAAAGGTCAACATACAAAAACACAGGTGAGAATCCGCCCACAGAAATATACACAACTTCACAAGCTACATGTGTAACAAGGCCACTAGGTAATTTTCATAGGAAAAGCTAAGAAAGCGGCTAAGAGCTTCTTCTCACAGACCGCAATATTGAACAGTAAAGGAAATCTTTCCCACATTAAGTCCACAGCACACTTCAGCTGGTGCATGCAAGTTGCGAGTCTAAACACACAGCGTGTCAGAACGCAGTCAGTCAGTATGTGCAGTAGCTGTCTTAAAGCAAGACAGACTAACGATAACAGAAACAAGTAGTTATCTGTTGTGGTGGCCTGACTAAAGACGTGTTGCTCATGTCACCTCTTTCTCAGGTCCTGTTGGGCTCAAACTGAATTCTGCACAGATAAAAAGACTTGTTGTAATTTAAGTTTGAACAAATACCAAACTGAGGGGGACTAGAAAGAGAGGCATGAGACCAGGTTCTATTTGTGTCCTCAGGTTTCTTCCAGGCCTCTGCCTTGGAGTTGTTTATATTTGGCTCAAAATGTTTCAGGAGTTTGAGCTGGAATGTTGCTTTCACAGACACAGTCGACTGCACCTACTTTGACATTATATCGGTGGAAATCTTGATCCGAGTCATGTTTACTTCGGTCAATATCCTCTGCTTTAGTTGTTTAGTTGTCATCTCTGCATGCTTCACGCTCCACTGCTGCTTTTTGCTCCAGAAAACATTCCAGCATAAACGTTTTCACCCTGCGCTGTAGTAAGCTGGTTTGTCTGCAAAATGCTGGTTGCCCAAGGTCTTAAAGTAGTTAAAAAATAAAACAATAGATACAAAAACAAAATAATGCACTGCATTATCTTCTGCAAGGCCAAATTTAAATGTGTGCAAAGCATGTAATCTAGAAAGGAAACTCACAAATTCATATTTCATACACTGTGTCATTAAAACAGTTTGTCAGTAACTGCCATCTATCATGTGCGTACTTAGAATCAGAACAGCTGAGAGTGAAATGTGTGGTCAGCATTGGTCAGACAAACATTAAAAAATGTTTTTAAATGTGTTTCATTTGTAAGGTTTTATATTTATATCCAGGAAAGATGAAATTCAGTATTTCTTCAGGTGTTAAAAAAATAGAAACATCGTTGGCCTCTCATTTTAGAATAAAACACTTTATACTTTTAACCTTGAGAGAGAATAACGATTTAGTCTTATGAATATATAGTATTTGCTACTGAACCAAATAGGCCTATTGGTTTCTAAAAATATATTGATAAAGAAAAAAAAAAATCACATGATTATAGTTCTTAAATTGAATCCGTAATGTGAAAAACCAAATTCAATCCCTTTACACTTCACTAGCACTAATATCCTCTTCACATACATGTCCACACAGGATGCTGATGAGTCAGTCTCGGGTCTTGTGTACTGGAGGGTGTTTTGTTCAGTGTCTGTCTCTGTGCTCCACAGGGATTCGACATCTGGCCACACATATTAGCCATTATTAGCTAAATGCCATTCACTGGTCTGGTGTGGTTGTTCAACAAAAGCATTCCAGGTCTAGTGAGCACATGATATATTGGTTAAGCTGTAATCTCCTGTTACAGTAAATCCATGTCATGTCGACTGCCGGGTGGCCGTAAACCAGACACGGGGGGAGATGTCGTTGAGATGTCTGCAGCTCATCGTTGTCATGATGACTCAGGACATCATCAGGCGACAGGCAGTCCAACGGTAAGTTGATCTCTCTTTCAAAAGGTTTTTCTCGGTTTATCAGCACCAATATACTTTTTATAATGCCATTAATAGTAATCATATAATCTGAAAGAAGCACGTGTTTTTAACAATGGTCAAATTAATTATTTACTTATGGGTCCTACTTTTAGGCTTTATTCTCAGAAAATAAAAAAAATCTTTTCATTATTTCATGTTTTCATTTTTTATTCCTTCCTTTGCGTTTTTGTGATTTGGCTGGTGACCATCTACCCATTGGTTGGTGCGTTTCCATCCACCAATTTTTGAGCACATTTTCCAATTTGAAACACCAGGTGGAAAAAGCGAAATGCGGCAAAGTGCAACATGAACAAACTCTGCGAATAAATCATGAGGGACATGAAGTGCGTGATTTCCTCTGAAGCTTTTTATTTAGCCTGTAACCTTTATGGATTGATAGGCTGCAGAAACCCCCCCCCCAGCTAGTTTGGAGCCTTAGCCGCGCTTACCCCGACATTTGCACATGTAAAGTCTGAATTTTGAGGAGGAAGGACACAATTGCCAATTTTGTGGGGTGCAACTGTAAAGTAATATAAGACGTAGCAGTACGAATTACTGCTGGTATAGAGTAATAAGTAAAGCAATAATATTACCTTTGAAAAGAGTGATAAATTACATTTTTTGAGTAACGAGCCAACACAGGTGATGACAGACAGTTTCTTTATGAGGGCAGCTCATTTGGAACGGGAGGCAGAAGAATGACTCTTGTAGCTGTAATAAGTTCAACAGCTGACTCATCATTTCTCATTCCGGCACTCCCTTTTTTGGTGGACATTTTAATGTATCTGCCATTTTATCCGTCAGTTCTTTCACTTTGAGGCAGTTTCTGTCCTCCATCTTTACCCCTCCTCTTTTGTCCCCATTAACACTCTATTATCTGAGCCCTCTTTCCTTTCTCACAGCAAGAAGACAGAAGTGTTTTGATGAAAAGGAAAAAGGCTCACCTGCTGTGCCTAAATTTGCTTTGAGGAATTACTCTTTCGTTGTTGCGGCTAAAAAACAGAGATGTATTCTAACCTGCTTACTTTTACTCCAATAAACTTTGCTGGATTCTTGGCACCAGTTTCAGGTTCATCTGAGGACAATGCAGATCTGGGAAAAAAGCTCTTTTTTCCCCCTGCTGCTTACTTATTGAGATGGCGGGATTTCAGAAACCACAACTGATGGAATATCATGAACACTAACCCACAAAGCAGATTTATGATAAGTTTCAATGCTGGCTCCTTCTCTTTCAAGTCACTGATATCTCTACTTGCACTGAATAGAATACAAGATAAAAATCTACCTCTTCCCCATCCTCCGCTTCACCTTCCACGACCCCATCTAAATCAAAGAGCACTAGTGTTCACGCTCAACTTGAATGAACTGCTGTTGCCTGCCTTGTGGGCTGTTTGTATCTCAGCAACTGGCAAGCCAATGAGGAGTGGACTAACATGTTTTAATAATCTACTTCATCTTGCTAGTCACGTGTCAAAGTAGCATCTTAGTTTGGACATTTCTTTTACTAACAAACCAACAAGCATAACCTATTAAGACCCCTATGACAAGCAGCAGCATGTAAAGCTGTCAAATGAACTAAATCGCTATTTCTACTGAATTTATAGAGAAGCATTTGAAGTTGAGTATTTTGAAAGAGAGTGAAGGATTCTGAAATGTATACCCGGCGTCATAAAACCACCTATTTTGGTCTGAAATAAGAGAAAAGTTTGATGTTTTTCACCGTAATCCGTGCGAGTGTCAAAGTGTCACCGATACTGTAATTTCATACCATTGGTGACTTTGATGGCATTGTGATGTCTCTGTAGTGTAGCATTATGGTTTGTGTTGGTGTTACAAATACAAACCTGGCGAAGTTTAGACGACCTGATTAGTTTAACGTATTAGTTTAACTGTCTGTTAAGCAAAACAACACCTGTCTGAGCCAAATCTCACGACACTGACAAACACTGACACCTGATCTGTTGTAGGAGGTCAACGTTTCATCTTGTAAAGTTTCACAAAATAACATGTCAAGTAACAAAGGATGTTATAGAAATTTTAAATGTAATGGAGAAAAGCAAACGCACAAAGAAACTGCTGTTAGAAAGGTGTGTTTGAGCAAAACAAAAAGGAATCTTAGACGTGGAGTGTTTGCATACACAGTCAAGGGAAAGACACGAGTGGTTGAGGCTGAATTGAGTCTAAGACACGTCTGTGTGATATTAAAATATTTCACAGCTTTGTGTGCTCATCTCTAGGCTTCATAAATCTGTTTTATAAACATACGGAGACAAAAGAAAGAACAAGAGAGACTGGAGGGAAGTAACAGAAAGAACAAGTTCATGGTGAGTATTGACATTAGAGTCTGGAGTGTACACACACAGTTGGTGTGTTTACTGCTAGCTAGCTACAGTTAATGTCTATACAGCCAGTAAATTGTCTGTTAAAAAGGGACGAATGAACACCGACTGCACAAAACATCCAGCAACCAAATTCCCCTCATACAACACACAAGTATACCTTAACACTTACTGCCTGCAGGTGGCAGAATTGTGAAAATTGTAGGAACTATTCCTTTCCATAACTGTAGGTGGCGCACATCTGCATTTCCACCACTGTAGCTCTAAATTTCCGTGGCTGTGACTTTTCTTGCCAATAGACCCTTTTCCATGGAAAACATCTTGACTTGACTTGGAAAAGCACAAACAACAACATACTGATGTCTAAATTCCACTTAGTTGCGTCAGTTTCAAAGTCCTGGTATTGCGCAGGCTTGCTCACTCCCACGGCTTACTGGGACCCTTCCATAGAAAAGTGTTATTGCTATTGTTAATGTTATAAGAAACACCTGTGCTTTTTCTGCTATAAGTCAATATCTGTAGTGAAAAATGGCCTGTAGATGGCGCAGGATGGACAGTAACTGCTGGTGTGATACTACCGGTGCTGCGGCTGAAGTTAGATATTTTAGATTGGCCTAGCTTCTGGTGGTTTGCATCAACAACGCTGAATATTTATTTGTGAACCCTTTTTCTTATAATGTTGCTCACGGCTTTAATAACTTATTTCTTTATTTATATATATATTTTTTCCCCCCAAACTAATACTTATATAATATTACATTTAAATTGTTTCTCTGGAGAAAAAAAGGATAAAGAGGAGGAAGAGAGAAAGGTGAGAAGAGTACCTTTGAATTGACTGCATTTATCTAGAATTCACTTTTAACCCATGGTGCAATTGCATTATTATAGATTGAAAGATTTTCTATTCCCAATAACTGATTCTCAGAGATATTCTCTCTGTAGTTTGGGGGTTCCTGGCAAGTCTTCACACAAGTCAGTGTCTCCAGTTGTCTCTGTCCTTATTTGCACTCCCTGAGTAATGATGATGGTGAGCATGTCGGCGGATGTCCTCATGTGGCTTCTTTCGCTGCTGCCTGTTTGAGCTTATTAGCGAGTACCCGTCTGTATACTCATTGATGCCAGTCCTCAGGACAGATGGTGGCAAGACAGGGTGAGTGAGAAAACCTCTGACACACGCACACACACGCCTCTCTCTTTCTCTCTCTGCTTCAATGTCTCTCGCCCTTTGAAATATCCACAGCTGCTGTGAACCATTGTCAATATTGATCTTATTGTGTGATTTTTGTAAGTTTGAGTGTAGCAGCTTTGGTGGTTGTTTGACTTAAAAGTCTTGATAAATGTCACTATAGATATTATACGACCTTAACTACGTAGTTATTTAGGGTAAAGGGTCTATATGTAAATCTGTTTGCAAAGAAATACTGCGGCAAAAGAGAAGTCTACATACATTTATCCCAGTTTTTATACCGGCTAGAAGCAAGGTGTACTTAAAAATACAAACAAACAAAAAAAACTGAATTAGTTGGCTAGGGGGGGGGGGGTGTCTACATATTTGAAGAGTAGGAAAGGTTAATGTGAGGTTTATGTGTTTACCAAAAACCAAATCCCTAGGAGGAGAATCAAAGGACTGCTGTCCTCATAAGGTCATTGTGCACTCAACAGTGTTTAATAGGATGTGTTTTCTGCCCTGAGTTGTCTCTGCGGGATACCGCTAAAGTAGTGGGACAAACATCAACTGGCAGCATTTGTGATGCTGGACAGGAAGGTGAAGCAAAACACTGAAGGCTGAGATCTTCAGGCGAGCCGAGGGCAGAGGAGGTTAACAAACTGAAAGAAAACATTCACTAAGATGCTCTGTAAAATATTAGTTTTGTAGGCGTTTCTTTAATATGTGGTTTGGTGTGTCTTTTAACTGAAATATAGTCATAACATTGGTAAATAGTTTTTTTCCCAATGAGTTTATTTCACAAGATTTTAGTAATCTGAGCTGAAAGTCACTGATCAAGTTGGGTACAGTCAAGGGAATCTTTTTGATGTAGGTCTATTTTTTTTATAGCTTACATTGCGTCTTGCTTTTTTTTTTATTGTCCTACATCGGCTGCAACTGCCAATTTTCTTCATTATCAAATTTAACTGAAGATAATTTTTTCTCAATTGATTGAAAACCCAAAGATATTGACTTTACTAACATTTGATCAATAATCTAAATAATTGCCGACTTATTTTCTGTCAAATGACAAATCGAATAGCTGACTCGTTTCAGCTCTAGTGGTTAGTTTGATAAATTAGATACCTTATGTAATAGGCCAGAGGATTTGTGAGCTTTGTCAATGGCAGATGATAATGCTTTGTTATACCGTATGTTAAATCTTTGCAGGACTAGTATTTGTCCATAATACAATGATAAATGATGTTAAGCACAGTACATGATCCCCACCAAAAACAAATCCCACGTATGATAAACTGAATTATATCGTTATGACGACAGAAGAGATCAGCGAGCTTGTTTGTGTGAGCTTTCAGTAGGCAGACTGATTATTTCCAGTTCACAATGATGGAAACATTTGTTTTATTACTTAACATGCTCTAAATGTTATTAAAAAAAAAAATTAAAAAAAAGAAATGTTGTGGTCATATTTGACCTCATGCACATGACGATTACTGTGTGCGAAACATTGCTGAAACATGGACAAGATCTCTTTAATTAGTCAGGCTATGTGAGATGGTATAAACACATGACTGAAAAGCATGTTATTTGAGTTTCTTCTCTACATAAGTGTGAAACGTTTCTTGTCATATATTCCCTGGTTGGTTTTGTGTCATGCGTAAAGTATCTGTGTCTGGCTTGCTGTGGAATCCGAGCCCAACAATTAACATGGTTCATGTTCATGGTTCATCGTTCAAGTTTGACAATAATAGAGCTTACTATAACATGATAGTGTGCGGGTGGAGGGACTAAAAAAGCTTTTGAATTGTCTGATGTGGAGAAGTTGTTTCCTCCAGTTATTTCAAAAGATTTCATGATTTTTAAGGGCCATAAAATAAAGCCAGGCATTAAAAAGGATTTTCACAGTACAGACTACTGTTGTACACAACTTAATTTACCATCATCCACAGTTGTGAGTGAAGGCATTTCTTTTTTTCTCCCTCCCTCCGTCTTGCTTTCCTTATTTTCTCCTCTCTCTCTCACCAATCTGCAACTACACACCTCCTCCCTCCCCCGTAACCCCCCCTCTCCTCTTCATTATTGCCTTGGCTTTGTAAGACCCCCTGGTGAATCCTGGCATCACACTCCCATTTCAAAGGAATGAAAATGCAGCACTGGTCTGTGCCATCAGTTTACTCTGTTTCCCCTTTCATCTGCCTGGACATATTAAGACAAGAAATGCGAAGCTCTGCAGCAGCTCCCACATGAATCAGTCTAAGCCCCCCAGTGGGAACGTGTGCTGGTCATTTCAGGACCCGCTGCGCAGAGAGAGAGAGAGAGAGAGAGAGAGAGAGAGAGAGAGAGAGAGAGAGAGAGAGAGAGAGAGAGAGAGAGAGAGA